>JAJIBD010024417.1:0-23951 GCA_021461705.1 Cryptotis parvus
TTATGTCTAACAAATAAAACTGCTATGCAAACCTGTGGACGTTTTTGTGTAAATATATATTAACTTCTCGTGGATAAATATTTAAGAATACATTTTCTGGGTCATTTTAAGTATAGCTTTCTTTTTTATAAGAGTATTAAAATTTGCTTTTCACAGTGGCTGTTTCATTTTCTGTTCCTAATAGAAACAACTGCATGGATTAGTTTCTCTGCATCCTCACTAAGATTTTAGGAATTGTCACTTTATGTTTGTGCCATTGTGCTAATTATATAGTGAAGTCACACTGCATTCTCATTTTCCATTTCCCTGATTATATTGAAAACTTCCATGCACTAAGTGTCATAAGCATATCATCTTCAGTGAAATGTCTATTAGTATCTTCTGCCCATATTCTACTCAGATTGTTTATCTTTACTGTTGGGTTTCATAGTTCAGTATCTTTCCTAAGGACTAGTCCTTTCATCTAGAAGGACTTTTCCCAGTCTTTGTAAGAGGTGTTTTTTGATCACTTTTTTTTTTTGCCTATGGATTGAATTCTTGTACTGTCTGTCTTTTCTCTGTAAAATCCTTTCTATATATACTTATTTATCAGTCTGGATCCGGAAGGACACATAAGCTAGCAATAAGAGGAAATCTAATACTAAGAAACATTAACTTTAATAAAAATCATAGACATAAAGAAAATTATACATATGAATTCTATTACAGGATGAAAGAAAAATGCAAAGAAAGACAGAGTTGGGAATTCAGACCTCTTTAAAGAAGGTGTGGTCTGCCCACCCAATAGCATAAGGACTCACTGGTTTAGTCAGACTGGAGTTGGCATTTGGAATCCAGAGAATAGACAATCAAGTCCGCAGCATGAACATGTAGGGTGATCTGGGACAGAGAAGAGCTTTGGAGCATAGAGGCTACATAGCAAAGGAAACAAATATTCAAAGATCTGTGTTGTCTCCAAGCACAGATAAACCTAGGACCTGCATATCTGAGAGGATAAGGCTGGCCTAAAAGCATGATCAAAATCAGGTCTTCCTTCAGACAGGCAAACAAAAAGTAACCCCTGGACTATTCAGAAGAAAAGACACTGGAGAGACTTCCAAAATGTGAATATATACAACAGAACATCTTTCCTATGTGTTTTGTAAGTCATGTTTGAGGATTGGAGCAAAACTAATGAGACTCAAGCTCAACCTTTATGCCAGTGAGCTTAGCTTTGTCTCAACCCACCAGGGACTGATGTTTTAATGTAGGGACAAGGGACCTTTGAAGTCATCACAATGTCTCCAGCATGGTGGGACCTGCCTCGGTGGAATTTTGAGGGTTGAGGTGGCCAAGGGTCTCTGTAAGGGGTCATTGTAGGAAGTATCCCTGAGTGTGTGGATGACCAGACCCCCAAATCCTAGCTGGTACACAGAGAGAGGGAGAGACAAGGTACCAGTCACCAGAACATGCCTTCTTCCCTCTGCTGTCTCCAGAGGGGGGGAATAAAGGGAGCGCCAGAGTCAGGGATACTGCAGGGACAGTATCCAAGCCCTCTTCCTGCTCCTCTTCCTCTGGACTCTTGCAGGTATGTGGTGGTGAGAGCAAATGACCATGTGCCAGTCCATAGTGTTCCCACAGCCCAGTGGAAGGGCTTTAAGGGGGTCCTCTGCTCTGTGACTTGGAAAGTCTGTGGGAAGAACATCACTTGATCACTTGACATCCCGTTGTTCATCGATTTCCGCGAGCGGGCACCAGTAACATTTCCATTTGACCCTATCACGTGCCAGTGTAGCCCAATGGCTACAGTGGGAAGAATATGCTTTTGGAAAGAGATTGTAGGATGAAATCCTTCGTGATTGAAAGGCTCCAGTTACAAAGCAACAGCAAAACAAGCAAGGCCTTTCCCCTCTGGATACCGGGCAGGTCAGTGGGCAGGAAGCTGTGTGTTGAATCAGACTTTTTGTGTTCACCCTACTGTCTCTTGAGAAAAAGATCAAATCCCTGCTTAAAAAGCGCATATTGAGGAGGGATGCGATGAATCTTGTTCTCTTTCTCTGGTTCTTGTTAGATAAAGGAGAGCAGCGTGTTAGGTTATAGCTGTGGGCACTTTTGTTTGTCTGTTTGAAAAATACATGTTGGCAAAATACAGATTTGGGAGCTGTAATCAAAGAAGGAAATAGCTGGTTTTCTCCTGCCCAGGCCTTCCATAATGTGGACTCCTAGGGGTAATGGGTGGAGAGAAGGGAGGAGCTGGACCCTATGAGGCCATCTGGAATTTGTCTTTGGAACCTCCAAAGCACATCAAAGGGGACACGGTTATCTCTGAGCAAAAGGTTTCTAAAGGAGCCGGCTAGGACCTGAGGCAGCAGCACTGATCTGTGAGGACATGGGTTGGGAGGAAAGAAAACCACGCCAACACGGGGCAGCAGTGTGAGTACAAAAACACATGTTTGTATTCATGGCTTGGCAAATTTGCTCTGAATGCAAGCTCTGGGGAGTTGGAGAGCAGAAGTGAGGCTGGCTAGAACACAGGTAGAATGTGCCAGAAAAGCATAGGTGGACAGGTAAAGAAAGCAGCCCTCATCTGCGACTACGCTGGCCCCCAGGCAGCAATGGGGGGCACAGTAAGTACAAGCTGAGTATCCTCGGCACCAAGGGACGAGGGCAAGAACTCAGGCTGTCTCAGAGCCAGCAAAAAGGAAACCAGTGGACGAGTGGAGGGAATGGCTGCTTTCAAGCCCTCAGGTTGCCTAGCTGCACTGCCAAGCCAGGTGTGTGCCGAGTGTAGATGTGGGGACACCACAATGAACATGGGGGCTGGATAAAACCCTGCTCAGAAAGTGGCTGCTGCAAGTTTCCTTTAGCAGAAGCTATAGTGGGAAGGTCCCAAAGAATAGGAGCGTGCAACTACCTTGCTGATTATCTGGGCAAAGATCCTATAAGACAATCAAGAAATATGAGTTGCGCTGATTTATACCCTTGTAGATTTCAGGTGGCTTGATGACTAGGGCAGTACTAGACCCGGGTGGCACCCTGAGAGCTTTGGTCTTGCAGAAAGGTAACCCCATCCTGAGTAATGGCTATTCCAGGGCAAGTGATACTCTGTCGGAAGAATGGGGTGGGGGGGGGGAGAGGAGGAGAAAAAAGGGAGGGAGGCAAAGACAGGACCTGGGAGAATTCAGACTGAGGGTACAGGTAGAAAGGGACCCCAATACAGAGAAATAGTTGATATTGGGTGCAGATGATAATGAGCAAGGATAGACTTTGGGGAAGGATCGCTGTGCCTGGGCGGAAAGGCGGGGCCATTTCCAATGTGCAATTGAGGTGCAGAACTGATAATCCCTAGGCTCTGAGAAGCACATCAAGAAAGGAAGCTCATAATGGTTCCAGAGAAATAGGAGTAAGTAGGGAGGAGGTATTTTCCTCCACTGAAAGATGGATCCAGCCTAGAAGTAAGGGTATGGGATATTTTAGCATCACTTTTAATTTGCTAGAATATTGTCATTTGAGTTGGAAAGGTCAAAAAAAGGTGCTGCCTCATGTTCGCCAGGCATCAGTTGTAGGGCAGGTAATGCGGGATAACACTGCTTTGTGCCATAGGGTATGTCCCTCTACCATAACACAGGAGCCAGAAATCTCAGAGCACTGCTGAGTGTGACAGCTTAAGAAGGGATCAGAAAGAAATGTGGAAACTACCGTGAGAGACGGAAAGAGGAAAAGCCAGCAGCAAACAACAAACATTTCTTCTTCTTTCTTTCTCTTTTTCCCAGGTCATTCCAGGAATTGCAACTCTTTCTACGTGAGAATATTACCCAAGAGCAAGTCACAGAATATTACTCAAGAGCCCAAGTTCAGGGCAACTTTCCTCCAGAAAAAGAAAGTAATAAATAAGAAAATGTGGGTCTGGACCTATGAAGTCAGAATCTTTATAAAACCCTCAGGCTACTCTAACTTTTTATCAAATAAAAGTGTGTAATTTCCCTCAGTATTTCAAAATACTCAGCAAAGCTATTTCATCTGATTTCACATCAGACTTTTATAAAGTATGAGTGAAATCCTGGCAGTCCAGCAGGCCTGGGGCTCACCGAAAGCCCGTGGCCACTAGGGCCTATAGGATCTGTGGGACTTTTCAACAGTCTCATGTTCCCCACCCAAAATGATGTGGTATATCCCTTAGGCCCTGCTGACACGGGAGACAAAGTATCAGTTTGTGGGAATTTGGGCTGAGCTGGTGAAGGAAACAGCCAAAGAGTCCAGCCTTGACATCACTAAAATATGGCATTATTCAACAGGAAGTGAATAGGGTCAAGTCCAGGCTTCTTGGACTTGGTGTTTTCAGACAGACAGCAGTGAGATTTGTGGTGGTAACAGCACGTTTACTCCTGAGCCGGTGTTGGAATGAGAACATGCCTTTCAAAGCAATTGCACTGCCTGCCAGAGTCCATTAAATATTGGAAATTTGTGTGTTCATTTTTCTGATAATTTTCCAATGTGCAATAAAGTTGTTAAAACCTAACTCCCTATTTGAGCTATGGCATGTGACCCCAGAACTGAAACTCAACTTGGGCCTAGTTTCCCCCTGACACTGCACGCTGTGTAGCGGAGAGGGCCTCGGAGCACCTGGTCCCCACTCCTCAGGGCCTCGGAGCACCTGATCTTCACTACTCAGGGCCTCAGAGCACCTGGTCTCCACTCCTCAGGGCCTCAGAGCACCTGATCTCCACTCCTCAGGGTCTCAGAGCACCTGATCTCCACTCCTCAGGGCCTCAGAGCACCTGATCTCCACTCCTCAGGGCCTCAGAGTATCTGATCTTCACTACTCAGGACCTAAGAGCACCTGATCTCCACTACTCAGGGCCTAAGAGCACTACTCAGGGCCTAAGAGCACCTGGTCTCCAACACTCAGGTAGGTAGATGGAGGAACAGAGACACCGAGAAGGAAATCCTTAGATCCCATCAGGGTGCTACATGTATGGCACAGGGTGCACTTTCATCTGGAAAGGGAATTACTCTCAGGATTCTTGACATCTGTGACTCCGGTTCCATAAAAGCATCAGATAACAAGACTCCAGAATGTTGAATTCTCATGAACTGTAGAGAAGAGGAGCATTGAAAGCCCTGGCAGCTGCTCCTGTGTGATCACTGAGCACACACACAGTTCCTTAGGGAGAACTCCTTCCTGGGCAGGACTTCAGCGGGGATGTTACCACCTACACACACTGACTCGCAACACTAAGGAACTCAGCATGGGATTCACCATTAGGTGGCCAGATTGATCCTAGTCCTTGTGATCACTGATAATCCTGACCACAGGGGAATTATCCCACGTTATCCCTCTTCCATGATTTAGGAGGAGTGAAGGTCCTGAGCCATCCTCCTGATAACTGAGCCGGAGACCACAGGGACATTTAGGCTCCTGGATCATCTCCCCTCAAGAACTCAAGCATTTAGTGTCCCTGGACAGGAAAGACAAAAAAAAGGGGGAGGGGGGAGATCTGGTGCCACAATCCTTGCAGGATGCCCTGATTGGGCCTTAGTACTGTGAGTGGCAACCCAGGAACTGACCTTCAAAGACTGACAAATTGTCCCCACCTTTTTCAACGCATAAGCTCTGGCTAAACCCATTTTCTACCCCAAAATTCTGATCCCTACTCTGACAACGGGAATGTACCCAGCTCACTCTTTCTGTCACTGGGCCTCAACAAACAATCTGGAGGGTGGAGATCCGTGATATTTCCTTACATGCTTTACTTAAATCATGCTTGTTTGCAGCCTGCTGCATCATTCTTGCTCATGCCCCTGCTGATGCAGCACAGCGTTAACCTTGGGCTGAACGAACTGGAGCAAAGACTGGGCAAGGGGGAATAGATGAAGGTTATGGTACCACCCACCACCCACCACCTCCACCCCCACCTGCAGCCATGTGAGTGGGCACTGGTATAAAGTTCTCTTCTGTTGAGTCTTTCACTGAGTAATCCTACAATTTCAATAATGTATTTGTCTCCAAGTTATGGTGTCTAGGAAGAGAGTGAGTGGCTGGCAGATCTTGGGAGTTGCATTGCCTAGTTCACTCCAGGTCTCAGGGTCAGCCCCTGCCCAGCATCTCCTCTGGATCTGTGGGGTGACTTCTGTGCCGACCTTCCCGCATTGTAGAACAGCTGTGGCTGAGTAGGTAGTATCTGCACCTACTGGATCATAGGGGAAATGCAGAAGCCAAGGGCATAGCCCAACTTTCCTGATCCCTAAGATCAATGTACAGAAATATCTATTTCATGCAGTAAATGCGAGGATGCCTTGACGAGTTTTTAAAGAGGGGGAAAAAAAGAAATCACAGGGAGAAGAACTGTGGGTGAACAGGAGCCAGGGATTCAGTTGTACTGGTGACATGGTGAGTGGTACAGTCAAAGATCCAAAACACAGATTCAACAACACGAAAATTATGAGACTAAGTTGCAACCAAGGAAACTTTCAATGTGCCTGTCAAGTGGACAGGCCAGGCTGGGACAGGGTTTTGGGAGTGAGGATGGTATACTGGAACACTGGTGGTGGGATTGTTATTGAAATATTCACTTGATCACTTGACATCCCATTATTCGTCAATTTGCTCCAGTGGGCACCAGTAATATTTCCATTTGAACCTATCACGTGCCAGTGTAGCCCAATGGCATCTGCTTGCTTCAGGAATACGAAGAGCTTCAAACCACACGTTCAGGGTTTTGACAAAGAGGTCTGACAGTCTCGTAGATGGGATTGAAATTTTATATATATATTATATACCTAAAGGTTTGTAAATCACAGATTAAAATTTTTTTTTTTTTTTTTTTTTGCTTTTTTGGGTCACACCCGGCGATGCTCAGGGGTCACTCCTGGCTCCGCACTCAGGAACTAAATTTTTAAAATAAAAAGAAAGAAATATCTACTTGAGTGAACAATGAAAGCAAGCCCCTAATTCAGATGCTGGCACAAGTGGGCATTTCAGAAGCTATTGTTGGAGGAGGAATTTATACTTGTCAACCCAGTTGCTCACCTGTAATCCTGATCCTTATCACTCCCCACCACTAAGAAATACTCCAGGACAGCTTCTTTCTGTTAGTTGTTAATTAGCAGTTGCTTGTTTGTGGCCTTGAGATTGGTGTATCATTTGTCTTCCCCTTGATCATTGATTTGCTCGAGTGGGCACCAGAAACATCTCCTTATGTCCTGTCTCGTGCTAATGTAGCCCAAGGGCATCTGCTTGTTCCAGGAACATAAAGAGCCTCAAACCATTCCTTCAGGTCATGGGAATGAGGTCTATAATTGTTACTCATTTTTGGCATATCAAATACAACACGGGCAGCTTGCCAGGCTCTGCCGTGTGAGGTTGGTGGCCATCACATAAAAGTCTGAAGATGCATGCAACTCTCAAAATGCAGTACAACTATGCAACTGCTAGGAAAGACGAAGTTATGAAATTTGCCTATAAATGGATGAACATGGAGAGGATCATGTTGAGTGAAATTAGCCAGAGGGAAAAGACAGATATAGAATGACTGTATTTATTTGCGGGATATAAAAAAAAGAGACTCACAGACATGGGGCAGAGCTGCTACTGGCTCTCCCTGTGACAAGCCGCTCACAAGGCGCCTGGGAGGGATGACGTGTTCTAGCCCTGGCCCGCCACCCCAGCAGAGCCACGCAACAAGCCAAATGACCCTCCCCCACTCCATGAGGGCCTCCATTTTCCACATCCGGACTTCCCCCTCATTAGAACTCCACCCAGCAGACCAGCCTCACAGCCTGGCTCATTGAGATCCACCCTGCAGCAGTCTTTTTTAAATCTGGCCTAGGTATGCTGATCCAGAGACTCACAGACATGGGGCAGAGCTGCTACTGGCTCTCCCTGTGCCCAGCCGTTCTCACGAGATGCCGGGAGGGATGGCGTGTTCTAGCCCTGACCCGCCACCCATCAAAGCCTTGCAAGAAGCCAGACGACCCCCACTCCATGAGGGCCTCCATTTTCCACATCCGGACTTCCCCCTCATCAGAACTCCACCCAGCAGACCAGCCTATCATAGCCCGCCTCGCGCAGCAGAAATCGGTCATGCGGTTCATCAATAAATGCTGGATTTAGAGATGACTACAATAATATGCTACCTGCATGGCAGAGCCTGGCAAGCTACCCGTGTCATATTTGTTATGTCAAATACCAGTAACAATTATAGACCTCATTCCCATGACCTGATGGAATGGTTTGAGGCTCTTATGTTCCTGGAGCAAACAGGTGCCCTTGGGTTCTACTTGCATGAGACAGGACATATGGAGATGTTACTGGTGCCCGCTCGAGCAAATCAATGATGAACAGGAAGACAGTGATACAGTGATATAAAAAAAATAGAATGATACCAATATCCAGACCAGGCAAAACATGGATCACTAGGTCTTGTCAGTGTGTGGAATTTACTGCAAGTGTTTGGGAGTCAGGTTAGATAAGATAGAGAAAGGAACAATGTGCAATGTGCAAATAATTGTTGGAAATCATAATACCAGCCTAGAAGTGAACATTAAACGTAGGCAAAGGGATATACATGATAACCTCTAAATGTATGTATTGCAATCCACAATGTGTAAGAGAAGGAAGAGAAGAGATAGATAGAGAGAGATAGAGATAGATAGAGATAGAGAGAGATAGAGAGATAGAGAGATAGATAGATAGAGAGAGAGAGAAGCGTCTGCCATAGAAGCAGGCAGGGGGTGGCGGGGGAAGGAATCAGGGACAATGGTGGTGGGAAATGAGCACTGGTGGAGGGATGGGTGCTGGAACACTGTATGACTGAAACCCAAATATGAACATCTTTGTAACTGTATATCTCATGGTGGTGTAATAATTTTTTTTTTTAATTCAGTACAAGCTGGTGGAACCCTAGAGGAAAACCAAGACGACTGTAGCTACTGGATATTGCTGGGCTACCTTCATTTCCTATGATTCATTTCATCCTCCCCACCCCCAAACACCACATCTGAAGGCTGCGGGTCTCTTGATCCATTCATTTTACAGTTGCTCATAGACATGAGCATGAAAGAAAAACACACCCCCTCCCCAAATAAGATCGTGCTCTGTAACACAGGGAATGTGCTAACACCTGATTTCATCTTGCTGGTTGGAAAGTATTTGCCCTTCCCTCTGGTCTGTGTGGCACTGAGGATGTAAAATCCCACTCCTACAGACTCCGGAAGGCATATGCAGCCCCAGGTCTCAACAGTGCCTGAGGACAGAGGCTTCTGATTGTATTGGAACAGAAAACCAGGGACAGCTGCGGGCTCTTGTTCTTTCCAAGTACAACATGAGCTACAATTTCTCTTTCCTCTAAAAAATAATTTAATAGGAGAAAAAAATATTCCCCCTAAATTCCTAGGGAAATCCAAAGAGTGGGATGGGAATATGATTCCCATCATTTAAAAATTTTTTTATTTGTATTTTTTGAGGAAGTCTTGAACCCTTTGCTGGCAGATATCAGATTCTCAGAAGGCTACTGATGCTCTGCAAAATCCATTAGACAGCATTATCTGGATGGAGTTTCCAAGGCTAAGTACTGTGGCACAGTGGGCAGAGACACAAGCCCAGGCAGGGGAGCCTGACTGGAAAGCTCTGAGAGTAAAGTGCACACACTTGGGGGGTCCATTTAACACACATTTATCATTTTTTTGCCTATTGATGCTTCTTTTACCATAATCCCAAACTGAAAATGTTATTTGACAGATGATGGATAAACTCATTCGATCATATGATGGACTATTTTTTTAATTTTAAATTTTTTAAATAAAAAGCAACAATTTAAAATGTTACTGAGAGTTGAGTTTTAGGCATACAATAATTCCACACTAGTCCCTCCACCAGTGTTCCCCAATTCCCTCCCCACTCCTGTCGGGAGTGCCGCCGGGGGTCCCCAACAGTGTCGGGAAGCAAGTTCCCTTCTACCTCCGGGCCGGTGGGGAATGGATGAAGACTCAGGAGTCCGATGCAGTTTTAAAAGGGCTTTACTATCACAGGTTCCAATATACAATCCAAGAGCAGGAAAACCTCCGGACTCTGGGTTCCCAGCTAGGCCCCCAGCCAGGTGTAGGCCAAGATGGCTGCCACCACGTGTTGAGGCCCAACAGAGAATGGAGAGGACGGAGAAGCAAAACACCAAGGGAAGCCGAAATGGCAAAAAGGGGAAAAAAAGAGAGATTCTTTCTTCTTACAGCTTATTTTATAGCTAGAAATCCGCCCAAACTCCCAGCCCAGCCCAGAATGGGCTGGGCTATCTAGAGATGAAAACAGGAAAATAGCTTTACAGAAATGTAGCAACTTCAGGACACCATCTGGTTGTTTACAAGGACCCAGAGCTAATTAAAAGTCTCCTAGCAGAGCTGGGAGAAGCTATAAGCTAAATGTAACTTCCCCTGGCAGGAAGGATCAAATGCCCTCAGGTAATTTCTCCCAGCACCTCACTTAATATCTTGAGCCAAGATCTGCCTGGAATTGCCTTTATAGGGTAGAGAAGGGGGTTTCTGAGATGGCATGTCTCTGTATCAAAGACTAATACTTATGCCAGTTAAATATTTTTCCAAGCCTTTACAAGAGTCTCGTCTACTTCACGGTAGTTTTGTATTTTAGTTGCCTTTGAGTTATCAGGGGAGCCATGCTTGCTTGCTTGGAGGCAAACAGCATTTCTCTCTGGTCTAATTACTTAGAGATCCAACGTGGCCAGGCAAATATGCTGGTAAGATCTAGCTAGTCCCACGATGCTTGTGGTAGCATGAGAGAATATTTATACCAGCCAGTACAGAATACATGGTCAGATAAGACTGCCACATTCAGACTACCCCCTATCTATGAAGTGACCTGCAGGAGGCAATCCAGGGCAGATGCAGAGGCCTAGGCTTTTAGGTGTCCTGCAACACACCCCCCACCCCTGCTTCACCCTCATCTGTCACCTTCACAGGCACATTATATAGTTTCAGTGCTGACTGCTTAGGTCTCGTGTCTTCAGTTCTCTGAATCTGTGTTGTGGGTGCGTGACTACACCCCCTCATATCACTGACACACTGAAACCCTGATGCCTGTTCACCCATGACTTCCTGTTCTCTTGCCTCCTTGATTTCTTTCCTACTCTGTCCATCTTCCCTCTAAACACTGGGTGATCTAAGCACTCTCCTTCTACTGCAGTATATTTCCTCATTCAGAATCTATATTCCACGGTTGATGCAGAATCCTGAGTTTGTTTTTATTCTTCTGGCTTAATAACTTTCAGTTCCAACCATGTTGCAGCAAATTGCAGGATTTCATTGTTCCTCGCATAGTATTCCATTATATATATACAAATATATATATATATACATTCCATAAATATTTTCATTGTGTGCATATATGTACATACGTGTATATATACTCATTATATACATTGTGTATATACACACATATATATGCATATGTGTATCTACACACTATATATATACATTCCATGTATGTATATTCCATTGTGTATATATATACATATACACATCTCTGTGTATACATATACACACAAAATCTAATATACAACTATTTTAAATCCATGGTCCTAGCTCAGGACCCATCCTAGTGCCCAACTCATGCACTTGTGTGTTTATGTGGATATATCAAGTTGTTGCAGCAACCTGTGTACATGCATCTGCTCAACCTGTCCATTAAGGCCCAAGAGAAGGGCCAGAGTTGGAGAGGGTCAATCTTTTGGAAGAGAATTAGTACAGTGGCTTGGGATGTGTGAATCCAGTAACTCTGAGGTTGGAATGACCCAAACATGCTCAAGTGTACTAGCAATCAAGTAATAAGCACTAAGAAAATATTCTAAGAATTGGTCTTGGGAATTACATTTTCAACTATATTTAAAGAAAGACAATGTAGCAAGTCAATCAAAAATACTTTAGAAAATAGATTTATGTTGGAAACTCATAGGAGTGGATTTCAAATGTTCTCAAACTTGCATTCTCTGTTGGTCGACTCACAGATTATTATTTCACTACTTCAAAACTAGGTATCATCCAAAAAAAGCTCAAAGGAACAAATGGTTTCTTAACTTACAGATAAGGCAAAAATTCTTAAACAAAACCCTTAAATTAATCCTAAGATTGTTGATGGAGGTTAAGGGTGAATAATAATGGTGGAAATTAATCCTAAGATTGTTGATGGAGGTTAAGAGTGGATAATAATGGTGGACCATAGGCCAGGCACATTTCATACCCTGAATTTGCCTCTATCGCCCCTGCCCCCGCCACCACACCACACCACTAGCTGTGACCACTATAAATATATAAACATAGATGTATACAGATGTATACATATAGAGTTTATGAGATTCTTGGGAAAAATCTTTCAAAAGATAAAGCAGGGAATTTAATTTAGAATTGTTTTCCTAAAATCCTCACCACGTCGTGTACTCTTCAAAGTGAATGTATCCATACTTATGAACTATTCCCTGATGAGTAGTATTAATAGTTAGTTGTCTATTTATTTAGACTAATAGCTATTTCCCTCTTTTAGCCCTTGAGAACTTTCTCTCGGCTATCAAGCTGTGTACAGGGAGTATGTCTTAGTCAGTACTGCTTCCCTTATCACCATGGAGAAAGTGTTCAAAAATTAAAGAAAGTCAAGGAACGGTTTGACAGGGAAATATAATATAATAAAATATATCATTTTTCTTTTCCACCCTCTATGGCACAGTATTTCTATTCTCCTCACCAAGATTTCTATTTGATAGCAAAGAAAATAATAGAGATCCCAAAAAGAAGAGAAAAGGGTCTCTCTTTTTAAAAAACTTATTATTCAGATGCACGGGGAGAGCTGCCATCTGGCTCTCCCCCTAGCTCAGCTGACCATGAAGCTCCAAGGAGGCAATATAGGATTTGGGTGTTGGCCCATCACCTCTGTAGGTCCTCGAAGCAGCCAGATGAAACTCGCTCACCATAATAGCCACCATTTTTAACGGTCTGGACCCCACAGCTCATCAGAACCCACCCAAGAGGCACTGATCTCAAGACCAGCTCAGCAGAGTAGCTGAGTTCAAGCCCAGGTAGGCGGCTCTCAGAGGTGGAAGTCACCAGGCCTTCTTGACTATGGTGCTAAGGTTCCCATTCCCTCTCTGACCTGTCCTGGAGGCCTGGTGCCCCCCTCCCACCACCCCCAACACAAACTGCCTCAGGGTGATCAGCCATCACGCAGAGACTTAGATGCATGGGGGAGAGCTGACAGCCGATTCTCCTTGAGTAGCCTGGCCACAAGTGGCGGTATGGTACATCAAACTAGTGGAACCAGTCATGTTCTAGAATGTATTACAATCCACAATGTGTAATAAATGGAAGAGAGGAGAGAGGGATAGGAGAGAGAGAGAGAGAGAGAGAGAGAGAGAGAGAGAGAGAGAGAGAGAGAGAGAGAGAAAGGATTAAGGAATCTGCCATGGAGGCCGGCTGCAGAGCGAGGAGGGAAATTGCAGAGCGGGGAGGGACATTGGTGAAGGGAAATGGGCATGGGTGGGGGGATGGCTGTTGGAACATTGTAGAACCAGAACTCAAACATGAACATTTTGTAATTTTTTATCTAATGGTGGTATAATCACTTGATCACTTGACATCCCATTATTCATCGATTTGCTCGAGCGGGCGCCAGTAACATTTCCATTTGACCCTATCACATGCCAGTGTAACCTAATGGCATCTGCTTGCTTCAGGAATACGAAGAGCCTCAAACCGTTCGTTCAGGGTCTTGACGAAGAAGTCTGACCATCTTGTAGGTGGGCAGCCATATGATCTTTTGACATCCCGTGGGATCCAGTCAGTAACGGCTCTAGTCCAGTGGTCGTCTCCAAATCTCATTACATGTCCAGCCCATCTGATTTTCGATGCCTTGGCAAGCGAGACAGCGTCCCTGACTCTGGAACAGAGTCAGAGTCATGGTGGTATAAAAAAATATTTAAAATAAAATAAAAATAAAAATAACTTATTATCATTTTAATTGGCAGTCAATGTTTTCACAATATTATCAGAAACTAAGATGTTCATATTAAAATCAAGATGTTTCTTGAATATATTCAATTAGAGTTCTAAGTAACCATAATTGTTTATTAAAATGAAAGTGAGGGGCTAGGGGCTGGAGCGATAGTCCAGCGGGTAGGGTGTTTGCCTTGCGTGCGGCCGGCCCATGCCAGCCCAGGTTCGATCCCAGGCATCCCATATGGTCCCCCAAGCACTGCCAGGATTAATTCCTGAGTGCAGAGCCAGGAGAAACTCCTGAGCATCGCGGTTGTGACCCAAAAAAAGCAAAAAAAAAAAAAAAAAGAAAAAGAAAAGAAAGTGAGGGGCTGAAGTACAGTAGTAGGGAATTTCCCTTACATGTGGCCAACCCAGGTTCAATAGCCTCATATGGCCCCCTGAGCCCTGCCAGAAGTGATCCGTGAGAAGAGAGCCAGGAGTAAGTCCTGAGCAGTCCCTGGTGGGCCTGTCCCCCAAATTGAAACAAAAAATAAAAAAAATTAAGTCAACCTATGATGGCAACAGAAATCTCACATAGGAATAAGCAATTTATTATTAATTAATTAAGTCAGCCTATTACTTAAGTCAATATTTATATTATTTCCTCAACCTATGATGGCAACAATAATCTCACATAGGAAGAAGCAATTTATTATTAATCAATTAAGTCAATCTATTAATTAAGTCAACCTATGATGGCAACAGAAATCTTACATAGAAGATGTGAATCTCACATAAAAGAAGCAAATGCTAGAATGTCACTTTTTTAGAATGTACTGTACTAATAAAGTTACTATACTTAAAATTCTTTGAGTAGTCCTCATATATATTCTAGCATCATATTGAACAACTTATTTATGTATGCACCCATCTGTCATGTTTACATATGTATACCTACTTGTGTATATAGAAAATATTTCTTTTAGCTTACATGAGGCAGAAATATTTATCACAGAAGATTGATGTCATCGGATGTTGCAGTAGTTTATGTCCATGTGTGATCTCTATCATTAGACAACCAAATGGCAGCCATCATTTAAGTAAACACTGCTACTTCCTCAATATCATAACACAGAGAATGACACTGAGCAACCCTAGAACACAGACTTCTGGGAAGAAAATGATTTTTTGCTGATTTTAGACCAATCCTGGTGGTGCATAGGGGCTACTTCTGGTACAGTTTTTGAGTTTTCTCCAATGGGCTTGAAGTTGCACATGGTATAGGGGGGTTGAACCGAGGACTCCCCCATACGGTGCATGTTAGTTAGTGCTCTGAGCCACCTCTGTCCTGGTAGGACAGCATTTTTGTAGGAGGCCATTCAGTGTTCTTCCTCTGGGTGGTCTTCAATACGGCAACTGTCTTCAGTTCTTATTTGTCTGAGAGTATTTATATTATTTCCTCAAATCTGAAAGACAGGGCAGTGGGGCAAAGAACTACAGCTATAAGGTTTTCTTCCTTCACTGCTTTGAATAGCATATTCCATTCCATTCAAGCCTATAGGGTTTCATACAGGAGATCTGTTGTGAATTTTATTGTTTCTCTCTTGCTTCTTTAAATAATCTCTCTCTTTTTGGTTCTTGCTATTTTGACTGCAACATGTTTTGGTGTTGTTCTGTCTGGATTTCCTTTGTCTGGAATTTCCTGGGTCTCCTGAGTCTGTCCACAGGTCTCTCTCCAGTTCTAAACTCTATCTCTTCCACTCTCCACTCTCCCATTTTCTTTTTTCTCTCCTTCCAGTATCCTGTGATGCAGAGCTTATTTCTCTAGCTTATTAGCCACAAAATCCTATTTTCCCCCAGTTTTCTTTTACATCTCCTTTCTGTTGCCTCTTCTTATTTGATGACATCTTCTGTTCTGTATCCAAGCCTACTGATTCAGTTTTCAGGTTCCTCGATTCCGCAACTGTGTCTGTTGCATTCCTTAGCTTCCATTCTAGCTGAACGCATTTGTCAATGTTTTACATCAGTTTTTCTTTGAGTTGAGTGAATCTCTCATCCAATGCTTTCTTCGGGTACTGTTGACGAAACTATTGTTCTGAGGTCATCCTCATGCAGTGTGGAGGGCTCTGATAAACTTGAGACTTTAGCCAGACTTCTGCTCCCTTCCACTACAGTCACCGGACTCCTGTTTTCTCATTATTTGTAATGTTTTGTGGGTGCTAGGGGGTAGAACTTCAGGCTCCAGATGGGCTGAGCAGCCATTCAGTTATGCTCTTACTATCAGGTTACTCTTTATGCCTCTATTAATTTTCCCTCCCCCAACCTCGCTACTGTGTGAGAAATGTTTGGCAGAGTGTGTGGGGCATGGAGAAGGGTTGTGAAATATCCTGGCAGGGTCTGTTGGTGGAGACTGAGTCTCTTAAGAGAGAAAAGGCTTTTGAGTTATATGGGAAAGAGAAAGAGATGGTAGACTGCAGAGGAAATGAGAAGGGTGAATCATAGTTCTCCTGAGATAGAAGAAGGAAGTTGGCCTGTGTGTGTGTGAGTGTGTGTGTGTGTGTGTGTGTGTGTGTGTGTGTAGGAAGAACTGGAGCTCTGAGATATGAACAGAATTTGTGCTCTCTTCTGTTCATATGCATCTTGCAACCCATGTTGAAAACTCACAGTATACTCCAGTTATACTCCAGGGCCCTGGAGTTAGGTTGTCTTCCCTAAAAATAGAAGGAGCAGGAACCCAACTTTGGGGGATTCCAGACATTTTCATCTGTCAATATTTCATATTTCTCATGCCCAGATACACGATTTTCTCATAACTTAAGTTACAAAATGAATAAAAAATTCTTACAAGTAAATCTAGTCCAGCAGCAGAACCATCACCATCATCATCATCATCATCATCATCATCATCATCATCATCATCATCATCATCATCTGTCTCCAAGCATCCTAGGATGATGTTTAAGTAATGAAACAATGACTCCTCACATGCGGACTACGATGATGTTACTTTGCTTAGAATGGAATTTCTCTACATAAATCATCAGAGAAGCTCTTATTGCTTTCCAGCCAACCAGACTACTAAGCAGTGGGGATGGGAAGGGATTAGTGAGGACATAAGACACTATTGGAGGGCTCAGGCACTTTTGTGGTTGTGATCATGTTGCCTACACTCTAATAAAAATAAAAATTAAAATAGAAAAAGTGCTGGAGAGTACAGGAAGGCCCATGCCTTACATGTGGCTGACCCTGGATCAAATCCTCAGCACCACATATATAATCCCAACAGAAGTTATCCTTGAGCTCAGACAAGATTGGACACATTCAGGGTGGTATGGCCATAGATTATCATTGAGCTCAAAGCCAAGAAGTAAGGCCTGAGCACCACAAGTATAGCTCCAAACCAAACAAACACATATTTATATGTCACATTGGGAGTCAAGGACCATCTCCTTCAGCTGATGGATAAAGAGGGAAAGAGCACTCATTATAGAAAATCTAAGGCTTTTTATTCCACACTCTCATAACTCCAACTCACTCCACACACCACACAGAATGACCCCCAAACTCCTCGAAATCTTATGCTGACACTGGGACAAGGAGTAATCAAAAGTAAAAAAAGGCTTTTTGAGATAAGAACCACTTCCTCTTACCAGTGCAAAATTCTTAGGGGCCATACCTCTGCTTCCGTGTGCTATTGAAGTGCTATAGGGAAGAGCATTGTTTTCTCTCTCCTCTGCCAGTAAATAATCATTTCAACAATATTTCTAGTCATTTTGCATAAACACAGTAAAAGAGACAGGCATAAATCTACATTCAGGATTAAACCCATAGGGTAAACTTTCCTGGGGAGATCACATTAGATGACTCAGACTACTTTCCCTTGCCAGACTGATCATATCTAATCCCCTCAGTGGCCTATCTCCAGACCAAGACAACAGTCCTAAGTGCTCTGCTCTGCCTGCATGACTATCCACGGCTTATCTTAGGTCAAAACAGAGCTGTTCTGACCTTGCTCTAAACTTTGGGTCAGAGCAGGACTTACTCTAAAGTTCTCCCATTTCAAAGCCAGGGTGATGTCTTTTCTGGTACCACCCAGTCCCACATAGGGACCCTTTATGGAGGTGTGAGATATTAGATTCAATCTAAAAGGTACTGAGGTTAATTGTTGGGTATGACAAAAACCCAGGAGTAAAATATTCAGAGTTAATTAACTCACAACCGCACTGTCTGCCTATCTTTTCTGTGCCCAAAAGGCTTGTAGGAAGGAAAAAAAATAATCCCTCATTAGCAATGCAAAAACCCAGGGCTAGATACTCCCTGGGGTGTGCGGCTGGCCGGGAAGGCGCCTGGGGCCGTGGTAGAGGGCCAGGTCTCGGCAGAAGGTGGAACTACAACCCCCAGAAGTCCGAGCAGAAGCGGAAGTAAACGGACATTTTGAACTCTCACACCGGCCTGTCTCCGCCT
This sequence comes from Cryptotis parvus, assembly GCA_021461705.1. Taxonomy (NCBI): domain Eukaryota; kingdom Metazoa; phylum Chordata; class Mammalia; order Eulipotyphla; family Soricidae; genus Cryptotis; species Cryptotis parvus. The sequence goes on from JAJIBD010024417.1 coordinate 18,412, forward strand.
CAGGTATACTCTCTGGGGTGTGCGGCTGGCCGGGCTGGTGGCCTCTCATGCGGCCACTTATTAATACAAAAACTAGGAAATTCAACACCAAGGGAAGGTAATACCCTCAAGAAAAAAGAAACAGTACACTAGAGGAATCTATCCCTGAACACCGCAACACCATGGGGAAACAAAACAGATCCCCTGCTCAAAGAACAGATGAAGGAATCGACCCTGAAGACTCAAAAAGAATACAGATGTGCAAGATCTCTCTGACAATGAAATTAGAGAAGAAATTGGTAGGATTTTTAAGGAGCTCAACGAAAAAAAGGAGCAGATGTCCAATAAAATACAGGAGAACATAAACGAAGCAGTTGAAAGGGCAGTCAATAAATTACGGAGGAAATGAGAGCAGAAATGAGAGCCATGCAAATAGAAATATCATCGCTTAAAAACTCAGTAGATGAAATGAAAAACACAATAGGGGCTCTCAACAGTAGGATGACAGCAGCGGAAAAGAGAATCAGTGAGACTGAAGATGAGCTGCAGAAAGCACTCAGAGAACTACATAAGATGGAAAAAGACCGGAAAATGGATCAGCAATGGGACCAGAGAACAATGGGATGAAGCCAGGCGGAACAACATAAGAATCATCAGCATCCCAGAGGGACAGGAAAGTAACCCCAAGGAAATTAAAACAGTTAAAAACCCATGGCTAGCAAGTATAGCAGTAATCCAACATATATGTATGTAAATGGATATATACATAAGGGATTTTTTTAAAAAAATTGTTAAAAATATTCTGTTTTAAAGGCCCCCTGCTTTGACAGAGAGAATGAGCCTCAGATATTTGCCCATTAAAATGGGCTGTTATTGATTATTTCTAAACAAAACTGACTTCCAGTAAATTCAATAGGTCCTATTTGAATTCTTCTAAAGATCATACATAGTGCATTTGACATTTTCATTTTCTTTGTCATGGTAAACAAAGGGCAAGCACATTTAAATTTCCCCTAATATGCAAAAAAATTCTCCACAACTTTGGAGGGCCCCTGGCCTCTGATGGAATTCAGAGATCTCAGGTTATTTTGATAATGAATTCAGAATACAGAATTTCCCTTCCAGAAAGCTAAGGCTTTTGCAACTGGGAGCCAGACCCCTATGAATTCTCTTTCACAGAGCCAGATTCCACTCCCAGGCTTAGAGCACACATCTGTAGAGCATTTCCCCAAATGCATTTCTGTGCATGTGGTCCTGAGCAAGCAGGTCTGAAAGTTACAGTATTCTTTCCTCAGAAAAAATGTAGTGGTCTCTGCCAGACCAGGGAGCCAGGGTTATTTTCTTGTTTTGCACAAAAGAGTTGGTCAACACGTCTCCAGTGAAGTCATCAGCATGTTGCACTCAAATAAATGATTTAAAAAATAAAATAAAAAATTGTTTTAAAGCACAAAAAAAATGGTGATCGCTTGCATTCAATTTTGTTCCAAAATGCTAGCCTAAAATTTGCATATAGCAAGGAAATAGTAGTATATTTACCACAATCCTGTATGTGCACATTCCTGCTGAAAGAATGGCCCCTCGCCCACAGGACACAAAAAACAGGAACCAGGGGTAACTGATAAAATGATGGCTCAACCAAGAGTAACTGATAAAATGATGGCTCAACAAGAGCACAACAGGAAGGGCCTTAAGCAAATAATTCCAGGGAGGGCTATAAGACAAACATTCCCGAGAAGTTGTTCTCTCTATATTTGGTGTGATGTGCGAAAGACTGGGGAGACTGGGCCCATGCTGTGCCAAATATAGAAAGAAGTATTAAGTATGATCTGATTGGAAGGTGATGGTTACCTGGTACAAAGTGATTGGCTGCCTGCACGCAGACCTTGATGTAATATTTTAAATCTATTGGATGGTTATCGCGTGGGCTTTTCTGTAGCAGCGGGAATTATCTCTTAAAAGATCCTCCCTGGAAGGGGCCAGGGCTCTTAGCCACTGACCGCTTGGGGTCACGCTATGAGCCCGAGTATACTCGCTTATTAATAAAACCCTTGCTTTTGCATAGGACTTGGTCTCTCAGAGTTTTCCTTGGTAGGTGCGGCGTTCGGGGGCTCCCCAGTCAGCCACCCCATCGGGTGGCCAACCCTTACATTTGGGGGGCTCATCCGGGATCCAGGAGCCAAGGACCCCACCTGCCTCGAGCACCCTGACAAGACCATCCTGGGTAAGTGGACGTCCTTTTATAGTTGCGATCGCTAAGTCTGATTCTGAGTGCCGGCCGGCTTCTGGAGTGACTGTCGGATCGAGAGGTTGGTAGGGCATGAGCCTCGCCAACTCTCTCCCCTACTGTGGTGGATAGACACAGAACCACAGGTCATAGCCCTGGGGGCGCCCCTGTGGTGGTGGAAATCCTGGGACACCGGGACTTCTCCGTCTGGTGGGAGGACGGGCGCTGCAGCTTCCTCCCAGGTCTGGCGGGAGGACAGTGCTGCCGCTTCCTCCCAGGTCTGGCGGGAGGAAGGTTCTGCCACTTCCTCCCAGGTCTGGCGGGAGGAAGGTGCTGCCACTTCCTCCCAGGTCTGGCGGGAGGGGAAGGTGCTGCCACTTCCTCCCAGGTCTGGCTGGAGGAAGGCTCTACCACTACCTCCCAGGTCTGGCGGGAGGAAGGCGTACCGCTTCCTTCCAGGTTGTTAGTGAAACTGTCAGGTTTTTACCAGGCTCAAATCAACCCCCCTAGACCCTTGCCTCTGTCGTGTCTGTGGAAAACTCATTTAGGTGTATTATTGTCGTTCAGTGTTCTTCTGTCTCTTCTGACTCTCTTACTGTACCCTGAATTTCTCTCTCCTGCCCTCACTGGCCATGGGGCAGACTCCTTCTACTCCTCTTTCTCTGACCTTGGACCACTGGTCTGAAGTTCACAAAGGCAGATCTAACATCTCATTCCTAGTCCGAAAGGAAAATGGCAGACCCTTTGTTGCACGGCAGTCTAAGTAAACACTGTTCAGACAACAGATAATTCTAAATCCGGATTGTGAGAGTGGTGAGTGTGGGGTGAGTCTGAGTGAAAGGAGGGACCGGTCCACGCGATTGAAGAGAAGTGTGAAACTGTGTGAAATAATTTCTATCCTATTTGTAAATTGTGACCTGTGTATGTTTGGTTATTGACATCATGCACCACAAGGAATTACATTTCTCCCCCCTTTGCGTCTCACATAAGCTACCAGTGAGGCCCACCTACATTATTTTGGCTACTGCAGCAGAACATTGCAGTGGCTGCAAGGAGTTCCACCAGAAGGAGGTCACTTAACTTGATTACTTGAATCCCGTTATTCATCGATTTGCTCGAGCGGGCGCCAGTAACATTTCCATTGGACCCTATCACGTGCCAATGTAGCCCAATGGCATCTGGTTGATTCAGGAATATGAAGAGCCTCAAACCGTTCCTTCATGGTCTTGACAAGGAAGTCTGACCATCTTGTAGGTGGGCGGCCACATGATCTTTTGACATCCCGTGGGATCCAGTCGGTAATGGCTCTAGTCCAGCGGTTGTCTCCAAATCGCATTACATGTCCAGCCCATCTGATTTTCGATGCCTTGGCAAACGAGACAGCATCCCAGATTCTGGAATAGCGACGGAGGTCAGAACTCCGGATTCCTTCTCTCACTTGAGTGAGGCGTGATATTCCAAGCATAGCTCTTTCAATTCCTCTCTGGGAGACCCGAATAGCATTCTCATCCTGCTTTCGTAGGGCCCAGGTCTCTGAGGCGTAGGTTAATGCAGGGAGAATGGTGGAGTCAAAGAGATGTGCCCGGAGCCGGAGGTTCTTTGTCCCTTTTAGCTATTTCTTCGATGCCTTTTCGATGCTCTTTTCGATGCCTTTTCAATGCCTTTTCGATGCCTTTTCGATGCCTTTTCGATGCCTTTTCTATGCTCTTCCTCCTGCGCAGCTCAGGTTTTAGGTCGTTCATCATGTTGATTTCTCGACCTAGGTACACCATAACTACTGCATTCAGAGATGTTTGTTCCATTGAGAGTGAATGGGACCTCTGGAACTAGTTCATTCTTCATGAACATAGTTTTCTTTAGATTCAGCTGTAGACCTATCTTTCCACCTTCTCGGTCAAAGTCAGCCAGCATTTGTGCCGCTTGGCTAATGTTTGGTGTTATTAGAACGATGTCATCAACGAAGCGGAGGTGGTGTAGTTGCCAACCATCTATCTTCACTCCCATTCCTTCCCATTCTAATTGTTGCATGATGTTCTCGAGGGTGGCACTGAAGAGTTTTGGTGAAATGGTATCACCCTGTCGAACCCCTCTTTTCACATTAATGATCACTTCGTTGTAGAATGGTGAGATCCTGGTGGTGAATCCATAATGCAGCTCATGAAGGATCTTGATGTATTGGGTTTGAACACCTTGTTTGGCTAGGGCTTCGATGACTGCTTCAGTCTCCACAGAATCAAAGGCTTTCTGTAAATCAATGAACGTGAGACAGAGCGGCATCTTGTATTCCCTACAAACCTCAATAAGCTTGGTTACTGTGTGGATATGGTCGATTGTGCTGAATCCTTTCCGGAAGCCTGCTTGCTCGCATGGTTGTCCTTCATCTAGTGTTCTGCTAATCCTGTTCAGGATGACTCGTGTAAACAGCTTGTAGATGACAGACAACAGGCAGATGGGGCGACAGTTGCTGATGTCGTGAATGTCTCCCTTCTTGAACAGTAGAACTGTCCTGCTGGTTTTCCATTGGGAGGGAACCTTGCATTCGGACAGGTAGCATGTGAAGAACCGAGCTAGTGTATTGATGAGTACCGGCGGCAGATTCTTCAGGTGTTCGGGTCTGATTTTGTCTGGGCCTGGTGCTGTTCCCCTTCTTTACCGACGAGATGGCATGTCGGATTTCAGAAGGGAGAACGTTGGGAATGACATATCCATCCTGTGGAATTTGGTATGTGGGCAGGTGGATGTGGCTATCAAAGAGATTTGAGTAGAAGTCCTGGATAATCTTCTCCATTGCTTTTCTGGAAGATGTGATAGATCCATCAGGGCGTCGGAGGGCAGTCATCTTGGTCTTATAGTTGGCAAAGGACAGGCGGGCAGTGTGAATGCTTTTCCCGGATTCTGCTGCATCTTCCAGTATTTCTGCTCTTCTGTCTTTGAGGTCTTCTTTTATCGCTTCTCTGCACCGTTAGCAAGCTTGGACGTTAGCATTTGGTCTCCTGAGGCTCACGCCTTGCCACGTTGGCGAATGAGTTCGAGAGTTTCTAAAGACAGGCGTCCCTTTTGTGTCTTTCTCTTTCTCGGCATTCTTCGCACAATCATGGAGGTGCTGAACCAGTCGGTTGTATTCTTCATCGATGTCATCGATGATGGTATCTTCCCATGTTGCTGCAATGGTGCCAAAGAGTTCCCAGTTGGTGGTCATTCTGGGAGTTCTCTTCTTAAACTTTGCAGTCTTTTCTCCCGTTGCGGGAAGTAGAATTTTGCATGAAGGAGATGGTGGTCCGATCCTGTTTGGAATTTGGGGACGACAGCAACATCGGTCAGACTAAACCATCGATTG
>JAJIBD010024419.1:0-12708 GCA_021461705.1 Cryptotis parvus
GAACATTGCAGTGGCTGCAAGGAGTTCCACCAGAAGGGAGGTCACTTAGCGATCGCTTGAATCCCGTTATTCATCGATTTGCTCGGCGGGCGCCAGTAACATTTCCATTGGACCCTATCACGTGCCAATGTGGCCCAATGGCATCTGGTTGATTCAGGAATATGAAGAGCCTCAAACCGTTCCTTCAGGGTCTTGACAAGGAAGTCTGACCATCTTGTAGGTGGGCGGCCACGTGATCTTTTGACATCCCGTGGGATCCAGTCGGTAATGGCTCTAGTCCAGCGGTTGTCTCCAAATCGCATTACATGTCCAGCCCATCTGATTTTCGATGCCTTGGCAAGCGAGACAGCATCCCTGATTCTGGAATAGCGACGGAGGTCAGAACTCAGATTCCTTCTCTCACTTGAGTGAGGCGTGATATTCCAAGCATAAGCTCTTTCGATTCCTCTCTGGGAGACCCGAATAGCATTCTCATCCTGCTTTCGTAGGGCCCAGGTCTCTGAGGCGTATGTTAATGCAGGGAGAATGGTGGAGTCAAAGAGATGTGCCCGGGCCGGAGGTTCTTTGTCCTTTTTAGCTATTTCTTGATGCCTTTTGATCGAGGCATTTCTCCATGCGCTCTCTCTTCCTCCTGCGCAGCTCAGGTTTTAGGTCGTTCATCATGTTGATTTCTCGACCTAGGTACACATAACTACTGCATTCAGAGATGTTTGTTCCATTGAGAGTGAATGGGGCCTCTGGAACTAGTTCATTCTTCATGAACATAGTTTTCTTTAGATTCAGCTGTGGACCTATCTTTCCACATTCTCGGTCAAAGTCAGCCAGCATTTGTGCCGCTTGGCTAATGTTTGGTGTTATTAGAGCGATGTCATCAGCGAGCGGAGGTGGTGTAGTTGCCGACCATCTATCTTCACTCCCATTCCTTCCCATTCTAATTGTCGCATGATGTTCTCGAGGGTGGCACTGAAGAGTTTTGGTGAAATGGTATCACCCTGTCGAACCCCTCTTTTCACATTAATGATCACTTCTTTGTAGAATGGTGAGATCCTGGTGGTGAATCCGTAATACAGCTCACGAAGGATCTTGATGTATTGGGTTTGAACACCCTGTTTGGCTAGGGCTTCGATGACTGCTTCCAGTCTCCACAGAATCAAAGGCTTTCTGTAAATCAATGAGCGTGAGACAGAGCGGCATCTTGTACTCCCTACAAACCTCAATGAGCTTGGTTACTGTGTGGATATGGTCGATTGTGCTGAATCCTTTCCGGGAAGCCTGCTTGCTCGCATGGTTGTCCTTCATCTAGTGTTCTGCTAATCCTGTTCAGGATGACTCGTGTAAACAGCTTGTAGATGACAGACAACAGGCAGATGGGGCGATAGTTGCCGATGTCGTGAATGTCTCCCTTCTTGAACAGTAGAACTGTCCTGCTGGTTTTCCATTGGGAGGGCACCTTGCATTCGGACAGGTAGCATGTGAAGAGCCGAGCTAGTGTATTGATGAGTACCGGCGGCAGATTCTTCAGGTGTTCGGGTCTGACTTTGTCTGGGCCTGGTGCTGTTCCCTTCTTTACCGACGAGATGGCATGTCGGATTTCAGAAGGGAGAACGTTAGAATGACATATCCATCCTGTGGAATTTGGTATGTGGGCAGGTGGATGTGGCTATCAAAGAGATTTGAGTAGAAGTCCTGGATAATCTTCTCCATTGCCTTTCTGGAAGATGTGATAGATCCATCAGGGCGTCGGAGGGCAGTCATCTTGGTCTTATAGTTGGCGAAGGACAGGCGGGCAGTGTGAATGCTTTTCCCGGCTTCTGCTGCATCTTCCAGTATTTCTGCTCTTCTGTCTTTGAGGTCTTCTTTTATCGCTTCTCTGCACCGTTTAGCAAGCTTGGGCGTTAGCATTTGGTCTCCTGAGGCTCGCGCCTTGCCACGTTGGCGAATGAGCTCGAGAGTTTCTGAAGACAGGCGTCCTTTTGTGTCTTTCTCTCTCTCGGCATTCTTCGCACAATCATGGAGGTGCTGAACCAGTCGGTTGTATTCTTCATCGATGTCATCGCAATGATGGTATCTTCCCATGTTGCTGCAATGGTGCCAAAGAGTTCCCAGTTGGTGGTCATTCTGGGAGTTCTCTTCTTAAACTTTGCAGCCTTTTCTCCCCGTTGCGGGAAGTAGAATTTTGCATGAAGGAGATGGTGGTCCGATCCTGTTTGGAATTTGGGGGACGACAGCAACATCGGGTCCAGACTAAACCATCGATTGAAGATGATGTGGTCAATTTCATTGTGGAACTGTCCGCCAGGAGATTCCCATGTCCAACGTTTCGCTTCAGCCTTCTGGAACTGTGAGTTCCCATGAATAGTCTTTGTGGACATGATGAACTCAGATAGTCTCTCACCCTGTTCATTCCATTTTAGGCCATGGGTCCCGATGTGGAGTTCTTCAGCTGATCTTCTCGGTCCTATCTTGGCATTAAAATCACCAACTATGATCTTGTAGAAGGTGTGATCTTTTTTATAGAACTCCTCCAATTCCATGTAGAATTTCTCAATTTCATCTTCTTTGTATGTGGATGATGGTGCGTAGACAATGAAGATAGAAATTGCTGGCAGTGGGCCACATCTCCTCAAGTGCAATTGTCCTATACGGTTTGTTAGGCATTCAAATGAATCAATGTTGACAGCCATGTTCGCGTTGACAAGGACACCAACGCCACCGACGCCTCTTTTTCGTCACATGTTCCAAGGAACAATTCTTCTCCGGTGTCAAATACAGCATGATGCGACTGGCGCCTCCTCGTCTCAGTCAGACCAATGATGTCGTACTTGATCTTTTGCGCTTGCACCATCAGATCCTCAATATATGCTTCCAATGCCAGTGTACGTGCATTGAAAGTACAGACAGTCATTTTAGTCCTTCTTCATTTTGGCAGCCTACGATGGCCATGAAATTTTGTCAGGCACTGCTTGTTTGCCTTTCTTACTGCTGCCGTATTAAGGGCTCTTTTTGGGGTCAGGAAAATAAACATTTCTGTTACTGGATTTGGCATATCGAACACGCATCGGACAGCTTGCCAGGCTCTGCCATGTAGGTGCTATATTCTTATTACTTTGTGGGGCTCTCTCAGAGGGGTGGGTTGAATATTTACGGTAATTTGGAGGTAAATCGCGCGGCAGCGCTGCAGCCGCACCTGCAACGGGAAAGCTGGTTTCTGCTCTGCCGGGTGTACCTGTGTCTTAGGCTCAAGCATTCCTGCGCTTGAAATACTCTCCTCTGAAGGGGCGGGTCTCTGTGTGGTGGGTCCTTGTAGGCTGGGTTTCTGACAAGCCAGGCTGGAGACTGAATTAATCTGAGGGGCTGGAGACTAGATTAGTCTGCTGGGTGGAGATTTTACCTGCTGCAGAATTTTCACTGATTACCTCCTTCTGGCCTTTCACCAGAAGGAGGTAATCAGTGAAAAATCTGCAGAGAAGGTATGCTGCTTCTCTCGAAAATCTCTAGGGGAACGGGGGAGGAATGTTATAATCTCTGTGTGAGTGAGTGTGTGTATGAGCACCCTGATAGATCCTCCTATCAGGCGTGAGTCTGTGGCTCCACAACTGGTACCCTTAAGGTCCCACAAAAGTTACGGAGCCCGAGTGGGCTGTCTGCTACGAAGAACATATGGTCTATGGTGGCGCTGACCTAGCGGTCGGCCACAAGTCACAACTGCTGAGTCCACTACGGCTAAGTTCTTCACCAGTAGACAAGCAACTGAATGGTCTCTGTAAAGAGGCACCCCCTCCTTTGTCTGTCTCGCATCACCTATCACTATGGGAGGAACGGGAGGAAACTCACTAGTGAATGATTCTAGGAGACCAAATTTCAGCAGTCCTTTTCCCTCTCTCTCCCTTACTAGTGAGAGAACTGGCTGGAGCACACCTGGAGGTCAATTAAAGAGCTCAGCAGCTTTTTGCCCCAGGCAAAGATTAAAAAAAAAGGGTAAAAGACTAGGAAGGAAAACCTCCCACCAAGACAAAAAGGCAGAATCTAGTAAGAGATGCAGCAAACGTAAGCAGGAGCCACAGAAGGAAGCAAGCAAGCAAGACAGAACTTTTCTTCTCTCAATCTCTTGGAAGCCCATGACAGGTTAGGTCCAGCTCCACACACAGGTTGTGGTCGTGGTGGATGCCCAGGAGGGCCCCAGGGACACCTGTAGTAATGCAGAGATCACTGACGTCCACAGCATGATGATTCTCTGAATTAGTGGCCAGCATGTGAGGGGTTAGAGTCCCCTCTGGAGTGGCCCAGTATGGGAGGGGTTAGAGTCCCCCTTGGGTTGCTTGTTAAAACACTGAACCTCCAAAGTGTCTTAAGGATCTTTGTAATAACACGTGGCCCGAGTATATATCTAACATCCAGGCCTTCATGGTATTGTACCAGGCTTTGCAAAGAAAAAAATGTCAGATTTGCTGTATGTGTGTCTTGGAAGTAAAGGAACCAGAACAGGACCCCACACCAACTGCACAGGCAGGGGACAGAGGCTGGTGCAGCTGAAAACACAAGGCGAGGTCCAAACCAGTGGAGCAGGGCTATTTGCTGCTTCACTGGTTTGAGCCTTCCTTCTCTCAGTCTCAGTTTACTCTACCCTTCCAAAAGGGTCAAATCATAACTAAAGATCAATCGATCAACTGTATATGTGTGTGCGCACGTGCATGTGTGGTGGCCACTAATTGTTTGCAGTTGTCTTGTCTGTGTGAAACATTGAAGTGTTGAATGAAACCAAGTTGGAATCAAGAGCAAATTGTTGAGCCAGGGATAGGCAATGTGTTCTAAACTGAGTGTTGAGCATAAGGAGGAATTGGCGTGTTCAATCTAAATCTTATGTCACTATCTTCCCGTTCATCATTGATTTGCTCGAGTGGGCCTCAGTAACATCTCCATATGTCCTGTCCTGTCTCATGCTAGTAGAACCCAAGGGCATCTGCTTGCTCCAGGAACATAAAGAGCCTCAATCCATTCCGGAATGAGGTCTATAATTGTTACTGGTATTTGGCATATCAAATACAACACGGGTAGCTTGCCAGGCTCTGCTGTGCAGGGAGCATACTCTTGTAGGCATCTCTAAGTCCAGCATTTATTGATGAACTGCCCGGCTGCTTAGCGACCACGCCGAGCCGAGCTGTAATAGGCTGGTCTGCTGGGTGGAGTTCTGACGAGAGAGAAGTCGGATGTGGAAAATGGAGGCCCTGATGGAGTGGGGTGTGCGTCTGGTTTGCTTGCGAGGCTCTGCTGGGGTGGTGGGCCAGGGCTAGAACCCACCATCCCTCCCCGGCGCCTCGTGAGTGGCTGGGCACAGGGAGAGCCAGTAACAGCTCTGCCCCATGTCTTTGAGTCTCTCTTTAAATCTTATGGTAAAAGGTTAAAAGGTCTAATTGTAAAATCTTTTAAGTGTTCCTGATCCCTGAAATTCTCTCTGCTCCCAAACTTGTGCTGTTTTAGAGAGGGTGGGAGCTAGAGCCAGAGTCAGCAAAGAAATAAGAACTTTGTGAGATAGTGCAGAGCTTTACCTCATAATTTTAGGTTAAATTCTAATGAGAAATTAGGCCGTTTTTGAAAATTAACTAAGGTACAAAAAACTGTTGCAATTAAATCAAAGAAGGTCTTGTGTTTCATGAAAAATTGGTAGTTCAAATGTTTTTTATGTTGGCACATATTCATTTTATTTCAGCAATGGGGGTAATCTCAAACCTCAATCTGATAAATCTGGTGGAATTCCAGAGCAGCCCTTGTTGGAGAAGAGAAAAAAAAGTGAATCTCTTTAACATTCAAGGAGCTAAGAATGTTCATTTAAATTTAGTGGCCTCTAAACATGAAGAATTAAAATGTGCAGAGTAAATAACAGCAATCAGGTTTCTCTTTTTTCAGGCTTTGTTTCTAATCTGCCCAGTATGTGCTATTATTGAGATAGCTTTAATACATGTGGAGCTTTGCCAACAGGTATCAACCTAGTCTTTACCTTGAAAGTCTTAGTTAATCACAAGTGTAAAATCTTTACTGTTACTTGGTAGCAATCTTTTTTGGTATTCTAACTTTGCATTGTTTGTGTTCCTAAAAACTGGAATTCCTAAAGAAAAAATTTTAAATGTTTTCTGGATAATTTCTAATATAAAGTGAACTTTTTGCCAAGCATAAATTTAAATGAACTTTAATCGTAGAGCATGTCAGCTTCTTGAATATGTATGGAACTGATTTAATGCTTTAAAAGTAGTTTTGCTATGCTAGATGAGAGATAATAATTAGCAACTTGTTTCCAAATTTGGGAGATTAATCTGTATTGAGCTCTGTAAAATAAGTAAGTTAATACCTTTTGGTGTAACTATAAGGAGTCTAGATAATGCATTCTAAGTAACAGAGAGATAATGGATGGAGATGTCTGTGAAAAAAAAGGAAGGAATTCTGTTAAAGCGAGGCTTGTTTTTACAGAATGAATGTACAGGAATGTGTAGAAGGTCTGAGAATGTTAAATAGAAAAACTATAAAACCCTTATCTGAAGAATTGTTCTAGTACCTTTTTTGGTGAAATCTATGGAAAAGATATTAGACAGATGGTATGGACTCCTGTTATAGTGCTCCTAAAATTGGGAATTAAGGTTTTGCATGGGATTAAATGAATTATACCTGAGATTGTTAAACTCTATATTATATTTCTACAAATCTTTATGTTTCTTTTGAGTAGGTCTAACAGCAAATTGGTATTTTGCACTTCATTGTGAATAAAGTAAAATATATGCTTTTCTCTCTTTACACCTTCAGTACATCTTTAATGTTTCATGGCACTGTATTGGTTTGCATAAACTCAGACAAATATATTTCCTTTCTGTAATAGGGCTTAGCCCACTGCAGACAGGAAAGCCTGTATGGGACCCCAAGGCCCTCTTCCAGGGAAAACAGAAGTCAAAGGGATTGGTCTAAATGACAGAAGCATGTAGTTAACAGGTACAACTGCAAGTACCCTACAAACCTCAGGGGAGACCCTAGAGGCAGGCCGGCTGAAGGAAGAACCGAAAATCATCTCTGCTGTGAGAAGCGAGGAATCTGCCAATCTGTGATAACTGACAACTGCCTGGGCCATGCAACAAGGAGGACTGCTGCAGGAGGGAATGGCTTCAGCTCCAAAGAGGGATGTTGTCACGATCTCCTCAACCCAGTGGAAGAGGCCCGAGGTCACCTGTAGCTCATCATGGAACCTGATCTTCATGGCCAAGCCTGGGGTAGCCCTGACGTGACAGGTAAAGATATTAAAATACCATGATTGCTGTTTGCCTGCTTTGCCTTGGCCAATTCCCAGGACTTCTTGGTAGTAACAGGGTACCCTAAGTGGAGAGTTCTCCAGTCTTGCTGTGTTTATGCAAAAGCACCAGTCAGGTTTATTAAGTCATTTGACAAGTAAATGTGGAGAGAAAACCATATTTCTATAACTTTTGTAAAAATCAGATTCTAAATCTACAGAAAGGTAATTGAATAAATGTATCCAAATAGGCTTGATTTAAAGGTAGCCCCTTGGCTAATCCAGGTTGCTTAAGTTTGCTAATAGGCCAATGGTTTTCAAGTTAGCACCCAAATTGGTTGGATGTTTTTTATTCTTAGTTCTATGAGTACACAGTCATTTGGAAATTCTAAGATTCATAAGGATTTTGAAAGCTTTTAATTCTTGAGCCATCATGGTACCAATACCTCATCCAGTAACATTAGGGAATAACAATTGTCCATGGGAAGGGACAAAACAGGGCAGTTTAGAGTAACTCAGAACTGTGTTTTATGTGTCATAAATCTTAAGGATCGACAATTTGACTTTGTGCAAAGTTCAGATGATCAGCGTATAGTCATCTATTGGCTCTAACACATTCAGTGAGAAGGGCAAGGCTTTACTATATTGTACAAAAAAGCCAGAGAGGTGGCTTGGTGTTTCTATGAGAAAAATCTGGGCACAAAATGTTTGCTTCAATTTTGTGTTACCTTAACACTGTGTTTTCCTAAAACAGCAAAAGTATTCTGCCCCCACTAGGGCAAAGAGGGACTTTTACTCCTCCAGGGCCTAATCATTTCTAAGTAATGTTCTTAGCCTAATTGATCTTTTCTTGCAGATAATAATAACTTCCAGAAAATCTGATCCATTAATTGCATGGGACCCATTTGGAGATTTCACCCTTGCACAGGCAGGGTCTACAGTCCCTTTGTCAGCATGAAGCAGCTCCAGAAGATGGACCTTCACCCATTTCCCCTTAAATATAAGGCGGTGAAATCTCTTGAAAGGGAATATGATGTGGATAGATTGACAGAAAAGCGGCCCGTGACAGTGAAGCAACCTAGTCTAGGAAGAGTGCTGCTTCTCACGAACCACTCTAGGGTAGTGAAGGAGCCGCGGAAAGGGTGGTTTGGAGTCTTGGTTTGCGCAGTCCCCTGACTAACTACCTTGCTTTCAGCCCTAGCCGGGCCCCTCATCATATTCTTATTGATTTTTGACAATTGGGCCTTGCCTTCTTGATAGGCTACTTGCATTCATCAGAGACCGGGTGGGTGAAGTCAAGTTGTTAGTACTCAGGCAACAGCATCAGGCCCTATGGAGTGAAGGTCTCTAATGGTCTCTAGGATTAGAGACCCCCCATAAGAAAAGGGGGAATGAAAGAATGGCCCCTCACCCACAGGACACAAAAACAGGAACCAGGGGTAACTGATAAAATGATGGCTCAACCAAGAGTAACTGATAAAATGATGGTTCGACAAGACAAGAGCACAGCAGGAAGGGCCTTAAGCAAATAATTCCAGGGAGGGCTATAAGACAAACATTCCCGAAGTTGCTCTCTATATTTGGTGTGATGCGAAAGACTGGGAGACTGGGCCCATGCTGTGCCAAATATAGAAAAGAAGTATTAAGTATGATCTGATTGGAAGGTGATGGTTGCCTGGTACAAAGTGATTGGCTGCCTGCCCGCAGACCTTGATGTAATATTTTAAATCTATTGGATGGTTATGCGTGGGCTTTTCTGTAGCAGGGAATTATCTCTTAAAAGATCCTCCCTGGAAGGGCTCAGGGCTCTTAGCCACTGACCGCTAAGGTCACGCTATGAGCCCGAGTATACTCACTTATTAATAAAACCCTTGCTTTTGCATAGGACTTGGTCTCTCAGAGTTTTCCTTGGTAGGTGCGGCGTTCCGAGGCTCCCAGTCAGCCACCCCATCGGGTGGCCAACTCTTACACTGCCAACACTATTTCCCAACTTATGGGGGTACTGGCCCAAGACTGCATATATAAAGCTTTAGAAAGTGTAACTAATGACTCCCCAAATTAAAGACTGTTGTTTTGTTTGTTTTTTTCTTTGTTTTGGGGGTCATACAAGCCAGGTTCAGGGTCTACTCTTGCTTTGTGTTCAAGAGTATAGAAATGTATGTGTTCTCTATTACCTCCTTCTCCCTGCCCCCCACACACACACACACACACACACACACACAAACACACACACATGCTTTCTCCACTAAGAGAATGAACATTGGGATATTGAGGAAGACCCACATGTCAATGAAGACTTCCTTTAAGATAAGTATTTTATCTGATGTTACAGTGGGTAGGACTTATATACAGCTGACTAAGGTTCATCCCAGTATGGTCCTCTGAGCCCGGCAGGAATGACCCTGAGTCCAGAAACAGCAGGAAGCCCTGGGCACAGCCAAGTGTGGCCCCCAAACAACAACAAAGAAAATGGAAGAGATTCCTTTCTCCCCAAACATTTCCAGTGTCCTAGTGTCCTTCACCCATTCCCATGTTCCACTACTGTTTTCTTTTTACTGTAGATTAGTTTCCATTTTATTGAGTATTATAAAATTAACCGCTATGCAACCTTTTTGATCAGTTTCTTTCCCTCATCCTTATATTGATCAATTATTAATGTTTCATGGAACACTAGCAGTTGGATTTTTATAATTTGAGTGAATTCCCATTATATGGATGTGCATCATTTTATTATTTTCACTCCCACTGATACACGTTTGAGTTATTTCCAGTTTGGGGCTATTTCACACAAGGCTGTTGTGGACATAGTAAACATGTAAAAGGCTTTTGTATGACATGTGCTTGTATTTGTCTTTACCTAGGAGTAAAATGACTGGATCCTATGTGTATGATTAGCTTTTGAAGATTCTGCCAGACTTGTTTCCAGACTGGTCTTGCCAGTTTATGGGCCACCAGCAGTGTGAGAGTTACAGTTGCTCCATTCCTTGGGGCACTTGTATAATTTACCTGTTTAATTTTAATTATTAATTTGGTATGTAGTGCTACTTTATGATAGTTTTTCTTTACATTTCCCTAGTAAAGAAGTTGATGGAAAAGTTGAACACATTTCCATCTGTTCATTGGCTACTGCATGTATCCTTTGGGGGGCACTATGTATTAACATATTTTGCTAACTTACAGAAGGGTCTTGCTGCATTTTAATAGACAATAGTTTTATCTAGAACATATAGATATTTTTTATCTGTATGGTCTAGATAAAAGTTCTTAACAAGAGCGTCCCTGGGGTGTGCAGCTGGCGGGCGGGCGCCTGGGGCTGTGGTAGAGCCCTAGGTCTCGGCAGAAGGTGGAACTACAACCCCCAGAAGTCCGAGCGGAACCCGGAAGTAAACCGTCATTTTGAACTCTCACACCCGGCCTGTCTGCATCTCAGGTAGCGTCCCTGGGGTGTGCGGCTGGCGGGCGGGCAGCCGCTTATTAATACTAAAACTAGGAAATTCAACACCATGAGAAGGTAATACCCTCAAGAAAAAAGAAACTGTACACTAGAGGAATCTATCCCTGAACACCACAACACTATGGGAAAACAAGCAGATCCCCAGCTCGAAGAACAGATGGAGGAATCGCCCATGAAGAATCAAAAAAGAATACAGATGTGCATGATCACTCTGACAATGAAATTAGAGAAGAAATTGGTAGGATGTTTAAGGAGCTCCAACGAAAAAAATTGAGCAGATGTCCAATAAAATACAGGGAGAACATAAACGAAGCAGTTGAAAGGGCAGTAAATAAACTATGGGAGGAAATGAGAGCAGAAATGAGAACCATGCAAATAGAAATATTATCGCTTAAAAACTCAGTAGATGAAATGAAAAACACAACCGGGGCTCTCAACAGTAGGATGACAGCAGCGGAAGAGAGAATCAGTGAGACTGAAGATGAGCTGCAGAAAGCACTCAGAGAACTACATAAGATGGAAAAAGATCGGAAAATGGATCAGCAATGGAACGAGAGAACAATGGGATGAAGCCAGGCAGAACAACATAAGAATCACCGGAGTCCCAGAGGGACAGGAAAGTAACCCCAAGGAAATTAAAACAGTTAAAAGTTCTTAACAAGTGTATGCTATGTGTACATTTTTTCTAGCATGTGGTTTGAATTTTTATTCTCTTAGTGTTATGTTTTTGTGAAATAAAAGACATTTTGTTGAATTAGGTTAGATAAGACAGAGAAGGGGAACAGTGTGCTAATAATTGGGGAAAGTGGTAATACCAGCCTAGAACTGAGCATTGAATACAGGCAAAAAGATACACATGATAATTGTAATGTATTACAATCCACAATGTAAGAGAAGAGAGAAAGAGAGAGAAAAAGAGAGAAAGAGATAAAGAACCTGCCATAGGGCAGGCTAGGGGGGGGAGGGAATCAGGGACATGGTGGTGGGAAATGGGCACTGATGGAGGGATGGGGTGCTGGAGCACTGTATGACTGAAACCCAAACATGAACATCTTTGTAATTGTATATCTCACAGTGGTATAATAAAATATTTAAAACCAAAATAAATTAAATAAATAAATAAATTTATTCTTTGATGATTTGTGCTTTTTTGTCTTATTGAGGATATATTTGCCCAATACAATAAGTTTCTCTTGTGTTTTATTTTCCCCCAAATGTTATAGTTTTAAGAAGCGCTGATCACAGCCGCTGGCAGGCCGCCACTTGCAGCCGTGCTATTCATCAATAAATGCTGAAGACCAGAGCTGACTACAAGAGTGTGCCACCCGCACGGCAGGTTCTGGCAAGCCTCCGTGTCGTATTTGATATGCCAAATACCAGTAACAATTATAGACCTCATTCCCATGACCTGATGGGAATGGTTTGAGGCTCTTTATGTTCCTGGAGCAAGCAGATGCCCTTGGGCTCTACTAGCATGAGACAGGACATATGGAGATGTTACTGGGGGGCGCCCTCGAGCAAATTGATGATGAACAGGAAGACAGTGATACACTTAGGCTTGAGATATATTTCTATCGATTATTTTATATGGGGGTGAAGTGTAGACAGAAACTTTACCTGCCCTCTATATTTCACTTGTGGAAAAGATTAGCCAATTTAAAATATTGTGAGAACTTGCTAAAGTCTATTTTAGCCAAGTGGGCTAAATCTTTCTATGCCCATGAGGTTCAGTCTCTGGTCTGGACTGTCAAGTTTCTTTATATCAATTTTCATTCATTTCCTACCACCTACTGAGACAGTTTTACTGGACATTAACTATAATTATGAATTTGTTTTTGCAATTCATTTAGTTCTCACTGTATTTATTTCTAAAGCTTTGTTATTAAAAACAAACATGTATAGAATTTTATGCCTTTCTGATGAATTTGCCTTTTAAATATCCTGAAATGATCTTATTATTCTGAAAATATTCTTTGTTTCAAAATTC
>JAJIBD010024420.1:0-140905 GCA_021461705.1 Cryptotis parvus
ATCATATTGTTTTATTCAATTCAGATTTTTTCATGTTGCTTAATATTTCTGGGGAATTTTACTGTTACTTATTTCTGACTCAATTCTGTTATAACTGTATTAAATAGATTTTATTATTTAAAATTTTTTAAATATTGTTGAAGATTTTATTTAATGTTCTAGAATGTCTATTTTGATGAATGGCCTTAAAAAGAACTTGTGTTCTGCTTTTTTTTGGATTGAATGTTTTATTACTATTATTATCATGATTATTAGTTTTGGGGCAACAACTGGTAATGTGCAAAAATAAACTATAACATAGACAGTCTCTACTTTATTTATTTTTTGTATTGCAGATTTAAGATTTTATTTTATTTATTTTTGTTTTTTAAATTTTATTATATCACCATGGACCAGCCTATCACAGTCCGGCTCATCGAAACGTGAGATATACAAATAAAAAGATATACAATTAAAAAGTTCATGTTTGGGTTTTGGTCATACAGTGTTCCAGCACCCGTCCTCTCCACCAGTGCCCATCTCCCACCACCAACATCCCCGGTTCCCTCCCCTTCCCCAGCCCACCTCCATGGCAGGTTCTTTATTTCTTTCCCTTTCTCTCTCTTTCTCTTTTCCTTCCCTTCCAGACTATGGATTACAGAACATACATTAAAAGGTTGTCATGTGTATCCTTTTGCCTCTATTTAATGCTCAGTTCTAGGTTGGCATTAGTACCCTCGACAATTATTAGCACCCTGTTCCATTTTCTGTCTTACCTAACCTCTGACTCCCACAAGTTTGTGATAATTTCCACCTTTGATAAGACCTCCTGATATATGTTTCACTTGACCTTGGATATTGGTATCATAATATGTACATATATATTTATGCCATGCTGCAGTCTTTTTTAATCCGGCCCAGGTATGCTGATCCAGAGACAGACATGGGGCAGAGCTGCTACTTGCTCTCCCTGTGCCCAGCCGCTCACAAGGCGCCCAGGGAGAGATGGCGGGTTCTAGCCCTGGCCCGCCAGCCCAGCAGAGCCTTGCAACAAGCCAGACAACCCCCCACTCCATGAGGGCCTCCATTTTCCACATCCGGACTTCTCTCTCGTCAGAACTCCACCCAGCAGACCAGCCTATCACAGTCTGGCTCGGCGTGGCCGCTTGCGGCAGCGCAGTTCATCATTAAATGCTGGACTTAGAGATGACTGCAAGAGTATGATACCTGCACGGCAGAGCCTGGCAAAGCTACCCGTGTTGTATTTGATATGCCAAATACCAGTAACAATTATGGACCTCATTCCGGAATGGATTGTGGCTCTTTATGTTCCTGGAGCAAGCAGATGCCCTTGGGCTCTACTAGCATGAGATAGGACATATGGAGATGTTACTGGGGCCCGCTTGAGCAAATCGATGAACAACGGGAAGACAGTGATACAGTGATTATATCACCATGAGATATACAGTTACAAAATTGGTCATGATTAGATTTCAGCCACACAGTGTTCCAGCACTCATCCCTCCACCAGTGCCCATTTCCCATCACCAATGTCCTGAGTTCCTCTCCCTCCCCAGTCTGTCTCTATGGCAGGCATTTTGCCTCGTCTCTCTGTCTCTGTCTCTCTCTCTGTCCCTTCTCTTAAATATTGTGGCTTGCAATACATTAATTTAGAGGTTATCATGTATATCCCCTTGCCTATATTCAATGCTCAATTCTAGGATGCTATTATCATTTCCAATAAGTATTAGCACATTGGTCCCTTCTCTGTCATACCTAACCTATGACTCCCACACACTTGCAGTTGATTCCACCCACTGACAGTTCCTCCTGGTCCATGTTTTGCCTGGTCTTGGATATTAGTATCGCTATTTTTTTTTATATCCTGCAAATGAATGCAGTCATTCTATCTCTGCTCTTTTCCCTCAATATGATCCTCTCTATGCTCATTCATTTATAGGTAAATTTCATAACTTCATTTTTACTAACAGCTGCATAGTATTCCATTGTATAGATGTACCATAGTTTCTTTGTCCAGTCGTCTGTTCTTGGGCACTCAGGTTGTTTACATATTCTGGCTATTGTAAATAGTGTTGCTATGAACATAAAAAGTGCAGATGGTGTTTCTGCTGTGTGTTTTTGGATTCCCAGGGTCTATTCCCAGGAGTGGTATGGCTGGGTCAAATGGGAGCTCAACTTCTAGACTTTGGAGGAATGTCCATATTGTTTTCCAAAAAGGCTGTACCAGTCGACATTCCCACCAACAATGAATGAGGGTCCCTTTCTCCCTGCATCCACGCCAGCACTGGTTGTTCTGTCTCTTTTCGATTTGTGCCAATCTCTGTGGTGTGAGATGATATCTCATTGTTGTTTCGATTTGTATCTCCCTGATGATTAGGGAAGATGAACATTTTTTTCATATGCTTTTTGTCCATTCAGATTTCTTCTTTTGGAAGTTTCTGTTCATTTCTTTTCCCAATTTTTTGATTGGGTTGGCTGTTTTCTTCTTGTAAAGTTCAACCAATGCCTGATATATCATGGATATTAACCCCTTATCAGATGGATATTCGGTGAATATTCTTTCCCATTCTGTGGGCTCTCTTTGTATCTTGGTTAATGTTTCTTTTGAGGTGCAAAAGCTTTTTAGTTTCATGTAGTCCCATATGTTTATCTTTGCTTCCAATTGCTTTGTAGTGGTGTTTCATCTTTGAAGATACCTTTAGCTTCAATGTCATGGAGGATTTTTTCCCTATGTTTTCTTCAGTATACTTTATGGATTTAGGTCTGATGTTGAGATCTTTAATTCATTTTGATCTAACTTTTGTGCATGGTGTTAGACAGAGGTCTAAGTTCATTTTTTACATGTAACTGCCAAGTTTTCCCAGCACCACTTGTTGAAGAGGCTTTCCCTGCTCCACTTTTGTATTTTTTTCTCTTTTATCAAAGGTTAAATGATCATGTATTTGAGGATGTGTGTCAGGATACTCAACTCTATTCTACACTTCCACAGGTCTGTTTTTACTCCAATACCATGCTGTTTTAATTACTACTGCTTTATAGTACAGCTTGAAGTTGGGAGAGGTGATACCTCCCATCTACTTTTTCCCAAGGATTTCTGTGGCTATTCCTGGGAATTTATTGTTACATATGAATTTCAAGAGTGATTGGTCAATATCTTGGAAATATGTCATGTGTATCCTTATAGGCACTGGATTGAATTGGTATAATACTTTAGGGAGTATTGCCATTTTGACAGTCTCTACTTTAAATGCTTACTCCTGGCTTATGCCTTCAAAGGTAATTTACTGCCAGTACTCTTCAACCTCTTTCAATACATAAAAAGAAAGGGAGAAGAATAGATATTTGTCTTGCCATATGTGGGATATAGAAAATTGGGACTGGAGAAATAGTACAGGGGATAAAGAGTTTGCCTAGCACACGGCTGACCTGGGTTTAATCCCTGGCAGCCCATACAGTCTAAGAGTGATTCCTGATTGCAAAACCAGGAGTAACCCCTGAGCATCTCTGGGTATGGCCCTAAGCAAAAAATGAAAATAGAATGAGGTAATAAACATATGGATTGATAACAAACCCATGTTTCCTTAGTTAGAATAAATAATAGTAATGTAATAAAAATAATAAAAATTGTAAAAACAGCTAACTGGGACATGAAATTATTCTAAAATTCACTGATTATTAGAGAATTAAAATGTGGTAATTTATAAATTTGTGAACTCTTATTAGTTCTATATCTTTTTAGGACTCTGGTTGCAAAGTTTAAGTATATTTAAAATTACAGGTCTTGGGATGAAAAGTTGGTAGGGTGCATGCCCTTCATGAGGCCGACATGGGTTTGGTCCCTGGGCTTGGTTCCCTGAGTTCTGCCAGGAGTGATTCCCTGAGCAGAGAGCCAGGAGTAAGCCCTGAACATTGTAGGGTGTGGCCCCCAAACCAAATAAAACCAAACTGAAACTAAATGAAACAACACAGATCTTGATATAGACAAGATTTCAAGAGTGCAACTCTTTTAAATCCCTTTTTCTTCTAGCAGAGATCAGTTTTACTGCTGAAACCATAGAATTCAGAGAAGGTTAATGCTTTAAGAGATAATCAAGGTTATATGATTATTGAATAATCTATGCCCAGACTGCAATATCAGTTGCATTTCTGGTAATCATTGGTGCTTAATTCATATTTGCAGAATGAATGACTATTTTTCTTCCCTGACCATTTTTTTTCACTGTATAATCAGTGATAATAAATCCTAAGCTGTCTGGGAATCAAGTTTCTACCTTTGTATGATATATGTTTTTACATCTGCAAGGATGACAGCAAAATCTTTGAAGTGGTATCCTAAAATTAGAAGCTTTGGGCCAGAGCGATAGCCCAGTGGGTAGGGCGTTTGCCTTGCATGCGGCCGGCCTGTGTCGGCCCGGGTTCAATCCCTGGCATCCCATATGGTCCCCGAGCACTGCCAGGAGTAATTCCTGAGCAAAGAGCCAGGAGTAACCCCTGAGCATCGCTGGGTGTGACCCAAAAAAGCAAAAAAAAAAAAAAAAAGCTTTGCTATAGAGAACAAATACCATTGTCTAACAAAAACATAATACAAATCGTGTATAGTTATTAATTATATAATATCTCTTACATTGAAAAGAGGGATGTTATTATATTTCATTGAGTATATACAAACTTTTATATTTTAACATATTAATAATATAAAATTATTGAACTCTTTATACATTCCCTTACAAACCGCTAAGATTTAGCAATCTGGTAGGTATTTTATATTCTATCTCCATTTGAGCTGTATATTTTCAGTGTTCAAGGGCTACATGCGATTGTTGACTAATATGCGGTTCAGTACTCACAATATGCTGTGTGTTGGGCAGTGCAGATTTAGAAATATTTTTAATAATTCTGTCACCTTTATGATTTGTATTGATCACTGTCCAATGCCAAGACATCCCAGAGAAGATTTCTTTTCCCTAGAAAACCTCATTTTCATATAACCTTAAGGGGTGGTGATATTTTGAAAGAGTTCTTTCATAGAATTGGATAATTTTGGTGGATGAGACAATATAATTTACTTCTGTGAAAATACGCAATCAACCATTTGCCTCTCATACTTAAGATATTACTAGCCAGTTGTGATATTATCTGAATTGATCGTGGATATTGTGTTTCTCTGAATTGATTTTCATTTTCCTTTTATATCGATCTGGCACAGCATCAAGATAAAATTGCTTACTCTTAATTTAAAAGAAGGAAGAGAATGTAGCTGTCATGAAAATGGCATTCAGATTTTAAATTCTTTCATATGTTTATAGGGAACATTTATTCTTGGCTTCTATTAAAGGCAGACACATTTAATAAGATAACATTTCAATTAGTGGGTAATGATAACATTTTAATAAATGATCTTGTGACAACTGAGTACCATCTGTAGAATTGTAAAATAAAGTTGCATCTCAACCTTACTTCTATATCAATATAATGACATGTGGAACTAGGACATTTTGTCTCATATATATATTGTTGGTAGAATGCAATACTGGAGAGAAATTTGGCAACATGAGTTTAAATTATATGCTTACAACTCTTATATTTATATATTTATGCCATATATAATGCATACATGTGCACAACAAATATAATTCACTGCTGCAAGTTATATTACAAATAAACAAATAACAAGTTATATTACAAAAATAACAAGTTATATTACAAAATTACAAATAAAAGACAACCACAATGACCTTTACTTCAATAATATTTATGCCGTGACATATTCCTTTAAGCTAGGACCTCTCCAACATGTTTTTTGGGGGGTCATGGTAGACAGTGCTCAGCTTACTCCTGGTTCTGTTCTCAAAGATCACTTCTGGCAGGTTCAGGGGACCATATGGATGGAACCTAGGTCAGTGGGGTTCAAGGCATTGCCCTACCCACTGTACTATCGCTTCGATCCACTGTATTATCTCTTCAACACATCGTCTCCTACATCCTGACTGAAAATCCCCTCTAACTATGTTGTCAGAGAGGAAAACAAAATGCAGAATAGCACACTGGTCACAGGGCCGCAAGCGAGCCCACCTGTTCCCTGTTTCTGGAGTTTCAGGAAACGAGCATGTTTATTGTGTATGTATATACTGTATATGATGGCTTTTCTGTTATAACAGATGAGATGAATTTCTACAAACACTATATATATAGTGTTTATATATATATATATATATATATATATATATATATATATATATATATATATGGCCAGAAGAATAGAAACTATTTTTAGTTTTTAAATTTATTTTTTGGAGCTCCCAAGTGGTGCCAAAAGGCCCCAGAGTTGATTCTTGAAAATAGCAGTGCATTTTATGTTCACTGAAGTACTGTGAAATCTGGACATACCAAAACCTGGAAACAATCCAGGTGCCTAAGAACAAATGACTGGATAAATGACTGTAGCCAGGGCTCAGACTTCTGGTGGTGCTTGGGGGGACCATATGGAATGCCAGAGATCAAACATGGGTTGGCTGCATGCAAGGCAAGTTCCATCCCTACTGTACTACCTCTCCAGCCCCCATCTTTTCCTAGGACCCAGTAGTATTCTGTTGTGTTAGTGTATCAACACAACGGAATACTACTGAGTGTACGATGTTCCAACTGGTGTTGGAACATCGTACACAAAAAATTAATAATGCATAACTTTGTAATTCTGTAGTTTAATGATTCCATTAAAAAAGAAAAAGAAATAAATGTGGTGGAGGGGCTAGAGAGATAGTACAGTGGCACTTACCTTGCAGGAAGCCAAGTTTGAAATCCTGGCATCCATCCTTGACCCTGAGCACCGCCAGGAGTGATCCCTGAGCACAGAGCCAGGAGTTAACCCTGAGCATCGCTGAGTGTGGTTCTGCAACAAAACAAACTGGAAACCAACACAAAAAACCTAGTACAAGAGCCCAAAGCTTCCCTGCTGGTCTGGCCCTGTGGTTCGGGCCACAGATGGTTCTGGGTGCCTCTAGTGCCACACCACAACTGAGCCTGACTAGGGCATATGCTAGGCACGTGCCCTGATCACGACCCTGTAGAGTGCTGACAAGGGAACCGGTCGACCACCTGCAAGACAGGCATCTTATTTTCTTACTATTTCTGCTCCCTGGATAGATGATTTTATGTTCTACCCAAGGAAAGAAATTCATTTTTCTATATGAAATCTATACTGACTCAGAGAAAACCTGGAAAGGTAAAATAATTAATCTGCCAAGTTATAAATTTGTGTTCAGAGTAATACCCTTTCACTGGCTTGAGGGGATTATTTTTATTTCCCTGATCTCACTATAGTGACTGCCTTGCTTGAGGCACTGTGGTAGAGGAGTGAGCTTCTAGCTGCTGTGTGGCTTCCCATTGTGAGTGCCACACTGATAACATTGGACACTGATTATTGAAGCCTAGTGCTTGAACCAACGAATTTTTCATTCACTAAGCAAATCATTCATTTGCATACCATCTCAGCAGGCTTACTTTGTATAAACATGGCCTGGACTTTATTTAAAATTTTTTTAATTGAATCACCGTGAGATACAGTTACAAAGTTGTTCATGATTCGGTTTTTGTCATACAATGTTCCAACATCCATCCCTTCACCAGTGTACATTTTCCACCACCAAAGTCCCATTTCCCTCTTCCATTCCCTCAGCCTGCCTTTATGGCAGACAACTTTTCTTCTCTGTCTCTCTGTTTCTCTATCTCTGTCTCTCTCTTTCTCTTTCTCCTTTTTGGGCATTATGGTTTGTAGTACAGATACTGTTAGGTTATTACGTGTATCCCTTTACTACTTTCTTCACCCAGTTCCAATAATGTTGGAAATGATCCAGAGTGATCATTTCCAACATTATTGTCATACTGGTTCCTTCTTTATTTTATTTTATTTTATTTTTTGCTTTTTGGGTCACACCTGGTGACGCTCAGTGCTTACTCCTGGCTCTGCACTGAGGAATCACTCCTGGCGGTGCTCGGGGAACCATATGGGATGCGGGGGATTGAACCCGGGCAGACACAGGCCAGCCGCGTGCAAGGCAAACGCCCTACCCGCTGGGCTATCGCTCCGCCCCACCTTCTTTATTCTAAATGTCTTTCACCCCCTCCCCTATCACCACTTGTGGCAAGCTTCCAACCATGGACCAGCCCTCTCATGGCCTGGACTTTGAAGTGTGGCATATCCAAGCAGGAATAGTCTATCTGAACACTGGTTTGTGCCTGATTTCTATTCTTGAGATACTAGGATGGTGTCTGTAGTGCTCCTTAGGGTCATTCTGCTCAATTTCACATCTTACCAGCAGAGACTTGAGGGGCAGAAGAATTTGTTCAGAAGAATTGCTTCTACACTGCAAAAGTATATTAGGCAACCAGGTGACAAATATTGAAAAAATAAAATTTGTATTAATATCCAAACCTAACAGTGAAATGATTCCGTGTTAGTGCTAACTGTTTTCCTCTTTGCATTCTAGTTCTGACCAACGTCCTCTATAGCTGGTTAGTCTGGCATAATGATTCATGAAGCTTTTCATTTGAACAAAAAATGCTTTTATTATAGTACTTTGTACTTTTCACAGAGTAAAGCTATAGATGATTTTAAATTTTATTTGTTTTTGGACTACAAAAAAGCTGTTCTCTGGACTTTCTCCTGTCTCTGTGCTTGGGAATCACTTTCGGACTCGAGGGACCATGTACAGTGTAAGGGATAGAACCTGGGCCTGTGGCCCACAACGCAACCCACTTACTATCTCTGGCCCTATAGACATTTTCTTGGCATCTGCCACATGACTACTCTGACTCATTTCTTTAGATTTCCCGGCTCGTTGCTTGCTCTTATTATTTTATTACCCTTCTTGGATCTTCCTCGGTTCCTTGGTTTATCCTTCTTGGATCCCCGTTTGTAACCACCTGGCTATGTGAGTCTATTCTCCAATTCTCACTGGAAATTCACTCCCAACCCATAGCCATGCCTTGTTTCTGTCAAACCAAATCAATCAAAGGATGTCAGTATCCATAGTCAAAACATGACCCTTGTGGATCTGAGGGTCCCTCAGCCCATAAATACTGCAATAAATTTCCTTCCACACTGGAAGTGCCTTGTGCTCCTCTGTGCCCCATCCCCTGACTAGGCTGTGTTCATGTTCCTCCATGCCTACCCTCCCTCCTAGAGAGTATCTCAGCCTCTCATTCCAGTTCCAATATGTTTGGCTACCCTGAGAACACTAACCTTCTCCTATTTTCAGACTTCATTCTCTTCTTCTTCTTCTTCTTCTTCTTCTTCTTCTTCTTCTTCTTCTTCTTCTTCTTCTTCTTCTTCTTCTTCTTCTTCTTCTTCTTCTTCTTCTTCTTCTTCTTCTTCTTCTTCTTCTTCTTCTTCTTCTTCTTCTTCTTCTTCTTCTTCTTCTTCTTCTTCGTCTTCGTCTTCGTCTTCGTCTTCGTCTTCGTCTTCGTCTTCGTCTTCCTCTTCCTCTTCCTCTTCTTTTTCGTCTTCGTCTCTGTCTCCGTCTCCGTCTCCTCCTCCTCCTCCTCCTCCTCCTTCTCCTCCTTCTCCTTCTCCTCCTCCTCCTCCTCCTTCTCCTCCTCCTCCTCCTTCTCCTCCTCCTCCTCCTCCTTCTCCTCCTCCTCCTCCTCCTTCTCCTCCTCCTCCTCCTCCTCCTCCTTCTCCTCCTCCTCCTTCTCCTCCTCCTCCTCCCTCCTTCTCCTCCTCCTCCTTCTCCTCCTCCTCCTCCTCCTCCTTCTCCTCCTCCTTCTCCTCCTCCTCCTTCTCCTCCTCCTCCTTTTCCTCCTCCTCCTCCTCCTTCTCCTCCTCCTCCTCCTCCTCCTTCCTCCTCCTCCTCCTCCTCCTTCTCCTCCTCCTCCTCCTCCCTCCTCCTCCTCCTCCTCTCTCCTCCTCCTTCTTCTCCTTCTCCTCCTCCTTCTCCTCCTCCTCCTCATCCTCCTCCTTCTCCTCATCCTCCTCCTTCCCCTTTCCCTTCTTCTTCTCCTTCTTCTTCTCCTCCTCCTCCTCTCCTCCTCCTTCTCCTCCTCCTCTCTCTTCCTCATCCTCCTCATCCTCCTCCATCTCCTCATCCTCCTCCTTCCCTTTTCCCTTCTTCTCCTCCTTCTCCTCCTCCCCCTCCTCCCCTTCAATCCTTCTCCCCCTTCTCCCCCTTCTCCTCCTTCTCCTTCTTCTCCTTCTCTCTCTCCCTCTCCTCCCTCTTTTTCTCCTCCTTCTCCTCCAGCTCATCATAATCCTTCTTTCTCCTCCTTCTCTTCTCCTTCTTCCCCTCCTCCTTCTCCCTCTCCCTCTCCTTCTTCCTCTCCTTCTCCTCCTCCCTCTCCATCTCCTCCTCCTTCTCCTGCTTCTTCTTCTTCTTCTTCTCCTTCTCCTTCTCCTTCTTCTCCTCCTCCTCCTCTTCTTCCTCCTCCTCCTCTTCTCCTTTTTTCTTCCCCTCCTCCCTCTCCTTTCCCTCTCCCTCTCCCTTTCCTCCTCAGTGGTATTCAGGTCATACTCCTGACTCTGTGCTTCAGGATTCCTCCTGCCCATGCTTAGGGAACATATGCAGTGTTACGGATCATAGCAGAGTCAGCCATATGCAAGGCAAGCACCTTAATAACCCTTGCACTCTCTCCAGCCTCTCAACGTGTTATTTTAAATACTATTTTGGTATAATTGTGTGGAAATGATTTGATTTTGTGCTGTTTCACTCTTGGCAATCTGTTTTGCACTAGTGTCTTTATTGCATATGTCTCACGCAACTTCAGAGTCAGTATACAACAAAAGGTTGTTGAAAGAATTGCTCCATTCTTAAATGTTCCTTGCCACCGTCTGAGTCTGTTTTTATGAGTAACACTGAACTTACTACTGCAGATCCATTCAAGAGCAGCATTTGTCAGTACATACTGTGCACCAGATGTGCGTGACATATCAGAGAACAAATCACAGTTACCTGTGCTTTTGGATTTTCCATTGTGATGAACAGCAGGCTAAGAATAGCCATATTGAATCCAGATTCACAGTATTTGAGAAGGTAGGACGTGCTGTTGAGATGCAGATTCAGAGCAGGGTTAGAGAGATTGGCAGAGCCATGTCAGGGTGAGCAATTTACTATTTCCCCACTGTTGCTTTAGTGCGTGGCACCCACTAATATCAATATCAGAGTTATTTGAAGCACTTGATGAGACTTTCTCATTCTAGTCACGTGAAATATTTATTTATTGCGGGGGAAGGGAGACTCTGACAGGTGGTGCTCAGGAAGCCTGAGGACTCTCAGCAAGCTTGGCTGGAGGTTAAAGCTAAGGACCTGGTGAGTGCTGACCGGACCTATGGACCAGCAACTCTGCACTGTTTGGGGGCCTCCAAGCTGCTTAGGGGCCACCAGGAAACCTGGTGGTGGTCAGAGACCATGTGATGCAATGGACCAGACCAGTGTTGACTACAAACAACGCATGTGCCTAACTCTTCGTACTAGTTCTCTGGCTCTAGAGGTAGGGAGTTTTATTCTGATTGTTCATCAGGGTTAGGCTGTGCTCAGGCTCTGGAGAGGTTTAGTCACTTGATTTGGGCACACAGTGAGGACATGGTAGAGTTAGAGTCCGAGCTAAAAATTCTAGTTCCTGACTCAGCATTTATTTATGGGTGGTGATGTTTCCGGCAACGCTCAGGGGTTACTCCTGGCTCTGCACTCAGGAATTACTCCTGGCGGTGCTCGGGGGACCATATGGGATGCCAGAGATCGAACCCAGGCCGGCACAGGCCAGCCGCATGCAAGGCAAACGCCCTACCCGCTGGGCTATCGCTCCGGGCCCTCATTTTTTTTTTCATATAGAGTATTTCTTTTTTTCTCTTAAAGTTACTGGGCTTTATCAAAAGCTAGGGAATGTCTTTACAGCCAGGGGGCAGCAAATGATTGCTTTTGAACCATGTATAGACCAAGGGGGATCATGCAGCTGGCTTTTCTAAACTGTCAGGTTGTAGTTTAAAATACCTCAAATAAGAAAATGGAAGTCTTTGTTCTAGGCCTTTCTCGTTCTTCCTCGAGAATGCAACTACTTTCATGTTAAAAGTAGCAAAAGTACCTCTTTACAAAATTTAACATGTTATATTATTATTATGTAATTTTGTTTTGTTTTATTTTTTTGGGCCATAACTGGCAGTGTGCAGGGCTAAATCCTGGCTCAGCCCTCAGGGATCACTCCTGGTGGGCTTGGGGGACCATATGAGGTCTGAGGCATCAAACCCAGGTGGGCTCTGTATAAGGCAAATGTCCTACTTGCTGTACTATCACTCTGACCCTAATGTGACTTTTGATATCAGCACCATTAGTATTTCCCCCATCTGTCTCAATATTTTAAGATGAAAGACTAGGTGCTTTATTTTAGTATTTTAACTTTTAACATGGAACCCTTTTGAAAGCAGTCAAGGTGCTGGGGTGTAAGGAATTGTCTGTCACACTTTAGTCACAACTGAACTCCTTGGCCAATTTCCTTCTGAGTAGGGACAGGATGAGATTCATTGTGTCTTACTGCTCACTCCTGGGATCTCCTTGACGTTGCTCTCCTCTCCGGCAGTCCTGTGGGGTCACTGTGGATTGGTCAGGCTGCTGTGTAGCCACTGGATTATGTGGCTCCTGTCACCGTGAGGCCAGCCCTCACATGTGCCTGCCACAGACTGAGCCTTGAAGAGGGCCTAAAGGGAAGTGGTGATGTTTGCAGCCAGGCCCCTGTGTAAGTAGGGGTAAGAAGGGGCGACCCTGGTCAACTTCAAGGTCTGCCACAGAGAGTAGGGAGCCCTGAAGGGAGGCTTAAGTACTGACATTGCTCAATACTTATCTTTACCAGTATGAGAAAAAAGAGCATCTGGACTCTGGGTTCTAACTGGACAGCTAGCTGGATGCCAGCTCCTGCTCCTCATGCCTCATTTACTTCCACGTACCTCATACCTCCTTGCCTCCATTTGTAGGCCTCATAGTCAACAGGGGAAGTTTCCATTGCTTTTGCTCAATAGCAGAGACTCTTTCCAAACATACATTTGAGGAGCCCAGAGAAGCACAAGAAAATGTGATATACTTAAGACTAAGTGTACTCAATATGTGTGTGTGTGTGTGTGTGTGTGTGTGTGTGTGTATGTGTGTGATGTCAGGAATTGAACCTAAGTCTCATGCATGCAAGGACGGTGTTTTTACTTCTGAGCTGCATCTCTGGCCTGCTGGCTTATCACTTTTCGGCCATGCCCAGCAGTGTGGGGACGTGTAGTAGGGGACCAAACATAGGTCTGTGTTTTGAACATACAGAGATCAGGAGCAACTCCATGTTTTAAAAGCTAACAAGTTGGGACTGGAGCGATAGTATAGCAGGGAGGGCATTTGCCTTGCATGTGACCGACCTCGGTTTGATCCCCAGCATCCCATATGGTTCCCGAGCACCGCCAGTAGTGCATAACCCCTTGGCAATTCAAGGTGTGTCCCATCTAAAAGCCAAAAATAAAAAGAAGTTGTTTACTGGGTTAGTCAGCTACTTCCATGGCCACTGATGTGAAGCAACACTCCAGCCCTTGAGTCATCTGACTCTATGCAGATGTAACACACAAGTTATAAATGTACTTGGCACACACATTTGTGTAACTATGTAATATTTACTATTCATATTTTTCCATGTCAGTCCAAACTCTAGTTGGTCCCATAGGTGCTTCCTCTTTGCACTCCTGCCCTGCCAGAGTCCTCTCAGATTTGAGTCCGCTGTAGACCCCACAACTCCCTCAACCTGAGGGACTGCAGAGCTTTCTGGACTGTGCTAATGCTATGGAATCTGACCCATCATGGTCTCATTTCTGTGTCTGTCTTCCAGGTCTTTTCCCTCCCTTCCTATTCTCTTGTTGCTATTATTTGTTGTGCTAACCTAGGCTTGCTAACTGGTGTTGTGGTGCTCACGCATCTGGTTATTGTGCTTATACTCAGCCTAGTGCTTGCTACAGGCTACAGGCTTTTTAGATGCATTGCTTACCCACACTGGGAGTCACAATGATTTAGTGGTGATGCTTGAACGTATCCTGGTAGTTATACTCAGGTGCTGCTTACGCGAGACTCAGTGGGATCCCACCAATGGCTGCTGTCCTGTCCCATCCTGTTTGGTCTCAGTGCTTGCTGGGGTTGTATCCTTTAGTGATCATACACACTTGACTGGGCACTTGAGCGTGCACACTCTGGAGGCCATGGAGTGCAGAGTTGCCAGGGCTATACTCTTACAAATGGGCAGCACCAAGGATGAAAGTTGTGGCCCCATGCTTGCAAGGTGGACACTGTTTGTCTCTGAGCAATAGCCCCAGTTCTCTTTGCCAATTCTTTTTATGAGGGGCCACACCTGGTGGTGCTCAGGGCTTACTTTTAACTCTGTGCTCAGGGAACACTCCTGAGGGTGCTCAGAGGCCCATATCTGGTGCCAGAGAATTAATGAGAGCAGCTGCATGCAAACAAGCACCTCACCCATTGTGCTATCCCTCAGCCCGTCTTTTCCAGCTTTTCTAAAAGCAATCTGTGTGGGCTGAGCTACAGTACAGTGGGTAGGGAATTTACCTGCCCTATCTAAACTGCTGACCTGGGTTCCATCCATATGATCTCCTGAGAACGGCCAGGAGTAATTCCTGACTGCAGAGTCAGGAGTAACCCCTGAACATCACCTGAACATCAAAAACAAACAAAAAAAAATCCCCCAAACAAAAAAAATAACCAAACAACCCCAAAAGCAATCCGCCTGATAGTAGTCAGCATATTTGTTCTAAATTCTAAGCTTCTTTATTACTAAATTTTGACCCTTTTGAGCGGCACTCCATTTTTTTAAAGTTTTTTTTAATTTAATTTTATTATTTCCCCACCAAAAATATTATTACACCATTTTAGACATACAATTGAAGGATGCTCATGAAGAGTTTTGGTTCTACAGTGTTCCAACACCAATCCCTCCACCCAAACACATCTCCTATCACCAATGGCCCAACCTCCCCCCCCCTCCCACACTTACACTACTTGTCAGGTTCTGTATGTCATTTCTCTCCTCTTTATCTCTCCCTCCCACCAAACTTTCCAGCTTTTCGTGGAATGCAGTGCATTAAAAGACATTACTGTTTCCACTATTTTAATGAACCGCGTGGCTGCAAGCGGCCGCAAACCTGGGCTTGAACTGATTTTGCTCTGTTAATCTGGTTGTGAGGCAGTTTCCCAGCATCTGGACAGTGAAAATGGTGGCTAGTGTGATGGGTGAGTCTCCTCTGGCTGCTTCCGGGACCCCCAGAGGTGATGGGCCCACTCCCAAAACCCATCTGCTCTCCTGGGGGCCCCATAGTCAGCTGGGCCCTGGGCGAGCCGAGTTCCAGCCTCCCCAACCGCTTGTGAGGCTCTTCATGCTATGGCACTCCATTTTTTGTCCTCTGCAGCGCTCAGCTTTGCCAGTAATCAGTGCTCCAGGCTCCAGGCCCTCGTGTTTACTGCCCCCCCACCCACCAGATTCCTGCATGGCTGCGCCTTTTTTCCGTGAGATCCTGACTCAGAAATCACACTTTTCAGTCCTGAAAATCATCCTGCTCACAGCATCTGTATTTCCCTTTTTATTTTTTGTTAGCATATAATAAACTGAACCGGTAATAGATCTTACTCATCTGATTCTTTTTTCCTTTCTAAATGACAAGTTTCACAAGGACTGATAGTTTAGTTTGTCGAGAAGTGTTTCCCCAGTGCTTAGCACACAGTAGGTATCCAATAAATATTTAACAAATCAAGGAATAAATAGATAGCAAAATTAAATAAACACAGTAGAAGCGAATCACAGCATATAGGCATTGGATCCGAGCCTAGACCTGATGTCAAGGGAAATGAGTGATTTTTCTCCAACATGTGTAGAAGAGAACAAGTGAAATTAATTCACATCTACCTGGATCTGTTATGTTCATAGAAAATTTAACTAATGGCTTTATTAATGTTTATTATATGAAAAAAAATAAGAGTGAGCATAAAAAGATTTACAAACTGTTACCACAGATCAAAGAGAAACATAGGTTTCTGCCTCCTGGATTGCCAGAGAAATGATTATGCTTCTCAGACATCTGTTCAGGTCGTCATTTTCGTTTCCTCCTGTGGTTTATACAATTGA
The DNA here is from genome assembly GCA_021461705.1 of Cryptotis parvus. Classification (NCBI taxonomy): domain Eukaryota; kingdom Metazoa; phylum Chordata; class Mammalia; order Eulipotyphla; family Soricidae; genus Cryptotis; species Cryptotis parvus. Next base: position 16,135 of record JAJIBD010024420.1, read on the forward strand.
GCCCATTGGTACATATTTGTTTACATAATAACGGCATATGGTATTGGTCAGCTCTGACCACAGAAATGTCCTGAAGATTTGCAGAGGCACTAGGCCTTGCAGTGTGGTTTTGTCACTGAAAAAAAAATTTTTTTAAATATTCTGGAAAATAAGAACATATTTTCCAGGAATTTTGAATAAGCATATTTAGAATTCTTACCCTGTTGTAAAATAGTGAGTTGCGAGATTTAGTGAGCTCCGAGAAGATTTAGTGAGTCCCCTGGAGATTCAGTAAATTCAGACTAAATGAGTTCCTTTGCCAGTTGAAGGTAAGCTTGGATCTGGGCATGTTGAGGGAAATTGATATGCCAGGATGAAACTTGGAAAATATCGAGAATTTTAGCAGAACTTATAAAAAAATGAAAACATTTCACTATTAATTGAAAGCAGCTATTTCTCAGAAAGCATTGCTCTTGGGAAGTTTTGAAATGTCTCAGAGGAAAGAAAAAGATAGAAGCAATCGGAATACGTATTTCTTTAGAACCTTTCAGTTTTGCTTCTGCAGTACAAAGGCTTTTAAAAATAATCCTGATCTTTTTTAAATGAGTAATTTCATTTCTTCCCTTCTTTAAGTGGGGTTCTTGGTTTGTTTTGTCAAATAAAGAATAAAGTGTATGAGACTGCATTAGAGGTAGGGGCTGATGGCAAGAGAGGACTCTGGGGCCGTGGAGTCTGGGTGGTTTTGATTTGCTTATTTGCTTGTGTAATATCAGGAGTGAGTAAGGCCAGCGAGAAGCCGGTGGGGACAGTGGAATGAAGCATAGATATAAAGGGTGATAGTGATGCCAGTGGGGGGCCCTGGTGACCTGTGTGAGAGAGAGAGTGCAAACTGGAGAAGTTTGCACCTGGAGAAGTTTCCTTCTGCCCACCTCTGTCATCTGGAACAGCAGGGGAAAGCTAAGACTGCAGGAAAGGAAAGTCAGTTTTAGACCTTTCCTGGGTCTTCAAGTCTGTCTTTCCCTCATGGAAAAGAATTTCAGGAAGAAGTAAACAGTGGAGAGAAGAGAAGAGAAGAGGGGGGAGAGAGGAGAGGAGATGGGAGGGGAGAGAGAGAGGGAGGAGAGAGAGAGGAGAGGAGAGGAGAGGAGGATAGAAGAGGGGAGGGGAGGAGAGGAGAGGGGAAGAGAGAAGAGGAGAGAAGGGGAGAGGAAAGGAGAGGAGAGAGGACTGGAGAGGAGGGAGAGAGAGAAGAAAGAGAGGAGGGGAGGGGAGGAGAAGAGGGAGAGGAGAGAGGAGGAGAGGGGAGGAGGGAGGAGAAGAGAAGAGAGGGAGGAGAGAAGAGAGAGGAGGGGAGGAGAGGAGAGGGGAGGGAGGAGAAGAGGGAGGGGAGGAGAGAAGAGGAGAGAAGGAGAGAGGGGAGGGAGAGAGGAGGGGAGGAGAGAAGAGGGAGGGGAGGGGATTAGAGAGGAAGAAGAGGAGGAGGAGGGGGAGAAGAGAGAAGGAGGGAGGGGAGGAGAAGAGGGAGGAGCGGGGAGGGAGAGGAGAGGAGGAGAGGAGGGAGAGAGAGGAGAGGAGGAGAGAGAGGGCAGGAGAGGGGAGGAGAGAAGAGAAGGAGGAGGAGAAGAGAGGAGAGGAGAGAGGAGAGAGAACAATGTGCTCAAGAGAGAATTCAGGCGTCTCCAGAGTGCAGAGGGACACATCCCAGCATGGGACATGAAAGTCCGCATCTCAAGAGCGGAGATGCGGGCGACACGCGCGTGCTCGGGCACCACGAGTGCTCAGCAGCGCGCCGGCAGCAAATGCCCACACTTCCTTTGTTCCGCTTGGCCTTTAGAGGGTTTCTCCTAAGCTGCCCCCCGTGGAGCTTTTTTTTTTTTTTTTTTTTTTTTTTTTAGTTTTTTGGGTCACACCTGCCGATGCTCAGGGGGTTACTCCTGTTTCTGCACTCAGGAATTGCCCTGGTGGTGCTTGGGGACCTTATGGGATCCCGGGAAATTGAACCCAGGTCAGCCGCATGCAAGGCAAACGTCCTATCCTCTGTGCTATCGGCTCCATGCGAAGCTTTTTACCTAGGTGGTTGCCAAGCAGGTAGGGTTGGGAGCAGCTGAGGATCTTTGAAGTTCCTTCCCTGGTCCAGTGTTCTCTGGTGCTGGGCCTGGGAAACGTCTTATCAGTCCTTAGCCCTTGTGTCCACAAGGTGGGCTTTTAGCAGCCTTAGGGCTGTTGGTTTCATTACTTCCCGAGAACTCACTGCCACAGGACCTTTCCCTCCCTGCCTGCCTCAGCGGAACAGAAAACACGTACCCTGACACCAGCGTCCTCCCTGGGAGACCCATAAGCGGGCCTGCATGCTATCTCAGGCCCAGACAGACAGAGACTATGGGAAGGATGGTTCTTTGTTGTGAGCCGTTTTTCATTTATTGAAAAATCAGTAAATGTCCCTGCTTTCCAGGAACACCTGACTCAGGATAATCCAATGCTGCCATTAGCTATACCATCTAAAATGGATTTGGAAACTACATTGGCCTTGCACTTCCTTCTTTATATAAAAAAAGGATTACAGTGAAAATAATCTGATGATGGTTGCTATTTTATTGTTTAAATTTGTTTGTGGGCCACACCTGGCGTTGCTCATTGCGTCTGCCTGGCTCTGCACTCGGGAATCACACCTATGTGGTGCTGGGGACTGAACCCACAGCTGCTACATTCAAGGCAAGCATTCTGCTCCCTGTACTATCTCTTCTGCCTGTGGTTGCTAATATTTTGACATTTAAAATTTCATTTTATGTGTTCCTGGGGGAAAGAAGATGAATATACAGAATATCTCATTTAAAATAAAAACACATTTACAGTTTTACATTTGCAGATAAAGTAGATACCAAAGAATGTAGTTTACTGGTTTTTACTGTAGATGACTTGTACTGGAAATGAAAATGACAGAAAAACATAGTCTTAGAACATTAATCAACCAAAATCAATATTGAGAAACATTATCTAATAGTAAATACTTGTTCATCCTAAATACTCTATTTTTTGTTTGTTTTTTTGGGTCACACCCAGTGATGCTCAGGGGTTACTCCCGGCTCTGCACTCAGGAATTACTACTGGCTGTGCTCAAGGGACCATATGGGATGCCGGGGATCAAAGCTGGGTCTGCCACATGTGAGGCAAACGTGCTACCCACTGTGCTATGGTTCCGGCCCCATCCTAAATACTTTAGCTTTCACAAACAACTTAAAGAATGTTTCTTAACTGCCTAGGAAGTTTCATTCTACAACGAACGACATTGCTATGGTAGAATGTTTCATAAGGCTAAGTGTAACTTAAGATGGAAACCTAGGCATTTATTTTTGTTTTGTTTTCTTTAAAAAGACCATAAAATCCTCAATTTACATTTGAATCATTTTACTCTTTACAAAAGCGCACTTGTATCAGATTTGTCAATTTAGGCATAAATGCTCTTTTTTTTTTTTTTTTTTTTTGGTCACATCCGGCAATGCTCAGGGGTTTCTCCTGGCTCTAACTCAGAAATCACTCCTGGCGGTGCTTGGGGGACCATATGGGATGCCGGGGATCGAACTTGGGCGGCACAGGCCTGCGCGTGCAAGGCAAACGCCCTACCTGCTGGACTATCGCTCCGGCCCCCATAAATGCTCATTTTATTATTTCTTGTAGTCATGTATTTCTATTTAAAATTTTTTAATTTAATTTTTTATTACTATTTCATCACCCAACACAAATCCTACCACCAGTGTGTTCCCACCACCAAAGACACTCATTTCCCACCACCCCTGTTTCCCATGCCTGCTCCCTCAGCTGCCAGCAATTATATTGACCACTGCAGCCCATATATGGCAATGGGATTGATAAAGTCATGACTTGTTTTTTTTCTGGCTTGTTATGGGCTAATCTGGTCTATTTCTCTTCTTGCATTGACCATCTGAATTTCTAGAATGTGGTTGGTTTCTACTAGTTTGATGTACTGTGTGACTGCTTTGCAGCCACACATCACAGGGAGAGCTAGTAGCAGCTCTACCCGGTGTGTCTGTGTCTCTGGATCATGGCCTACCACCGGGACCGGTTCATGGGTGGGTCCACCGGGCCTCCTGGATGGGACTGAGGTGGGGGGAAAGGAACCCCAGTGCCATCTCCACAGAAGCTTGGTGACTTTAGCCGCCAAGACCCGCATACCTGGGCTTGAAACCGGCTTCATTATAGGGTGGGACTCTGACAAGCTGGGCTTGAGATCAGCTTCTCTATAGGGTGGGGCTCTGACAAGCTGTGGAGTCCAGACGTTGAAAACAGCTGCCATTATGGTGTGGGGGTTCCTCTGGCTTCTTCTGAGGCTCTCTTGGGGTGGTGGGCCATAGTCATGTATTTCTATTAAATTCTGGAACCACTTTTTTTTGTGATACAAGGGATTGAACCCAAGGCCTTAATATATGCAAGGCAAGTACTTTCCCATTAACTCACATTCCTGGCTCATTCTATTAAATTCTGCTTTTCCTCAAAAGAACTCAGAAAAAAAACCAAGGAAATAGTATGTGAAGAAACTATGACATAACTAAGCTTCTGAAATTTAAAAAAATGATAAAAACAAGCTGGTGATGTGGTTAGGATTGAGGGAGCATCTGAAGGTGCAGAAGCCTGGCCCGCAAATGTGCTGGTACTTGGATTTCCCTGTGAGGAAGCCTCTGAGGCAGCGTTAGCTCTGTTACTCACCAGGCACCTAAATCCGACCTTAACCTGTCAATCATGACCCTATATAGGACTCATAACTTAAACATTCTTTTAAACTCAATTTATTTATGACTTATTTTTAGTTAATATTCAATTTATATACCCTTTTTATATACCCATATATCTGGACCTTCTAAAAACATTGGCACAAAAAGGGTTGCACATTTTAGAAGCCCTGATACGTTTTCTTTCTTTTTTTTAATTTTGCTTTTTGGGTCACACCTGGCGATGGTCGGGGTTCCTCCTGGCTCTTCACTCAGGAATTACTCCTGATGGTGCTCAGGGGACCATATGGGATGCAGGGGATTGAACCCAGGTTGACTGCTTGCAAGGCAAATGCCCTACCCTCTGTGCTATCGCTCTGGCCCCTCCTGATAAATTTTCTGAACATCAGTTTCCTCTTCTGTTCAATGCCTGCTATATGGGCTGTAAGGAGTAGTTCGACTTAAGAAGTTTATTGCAGGAGCCATAAAGATAATACAGTGGTAGGGGAGTTTGTTTTGCATGTGGCAGGCCCAGGTTTGATTCCCAGCATCCCATATGTTGCCTGAGCCCCGCTAAGTAATCCATGAGTTCAGAGCCAGGACTAGGTCCTGAGCACAGCTGGGTGGGGTTCCCCAAACAAGAATAAAATAGTTTGTTGCACAGTTGCAAAGCCAGAAACTCCATGATTTATTACAAAAATTAAAAAACCATGGATTATCAAACCGATTTCTAGCGCTACAAGATTTGTAGGAGGTTCACTTAGGAAGGAAGGTGAGAAAGAAAATTTATAGAAAGTAAACATCGCTGGGGAGATTTTATCTGAAAAGAGATAACATGCTGAAGGAAAAAGTAATTTTGGCCAAAGATTTTGTATCCAGTACCCTACCACTTCCTTACCTTTGACGAAAGTTCATCCTCACCAGCTATCCTGAAGGGTCACTTATGCCAAAGTAACTCCCCCTTTTCTGTTTTTCTTGTCCTTAGCGTAGCCTCTCCCAGGCTCAGGCACTCTCCACCTGTGCCCCTTCTTGGCTCAAGTCCACACAGCTGCTGTACTGTGGCTTCTGAAAAGAAAAGGCTTCTCCTTTTCAGACAGTAGATGGCACTGTGTTACTTTCAGAAGCGCCTCCTGCCCGTCATCCCTGTTCTCGGGTCAATTAGAGGAAATTCGGAACCACCATAGAAATAGTCAGATTTTTCACTTATTTAAAATTCTATTCTAGACAATAATAGCACACATTTGTGCAAAAAATTCTCAGCGATTCCTTCTTTTAGATACTTCTGTAGAAGAGTTATGCTCAGAACTGAGGCAGGGCATTGCCTAGTATATGCTGACCTGGGTTCCATCGCTCCTGAATACCACCAGGAATGATCCCTGAGTGCAGAGCCAGGAGTAAGCCCTGAGCACCGCCGGGTGTGACCCCAAAAGAGTTGTGTTCAGATTCTGGTGTGGGCGGGAAAACAGCCCCCTGCCTTAGTGATCTTCTAAAGCACGTCATTCTCCAGGCACGAGATGTCACTTTTGGAAATGGGATTAAAAAAAAAAAAGAAATACATATATTTAACAATATCTGCCTTCTAAACCTTTGCAGCTGTAGCTCTAATTTTGTGTGTGTGTGTGTGTGTGTGTGTGTGTGTGTGTGTGTGTGTGTGTGTGTGTGTGTGTTTACCCTGCCACACTCAGGGCTTACTCCTGGCTCTCAAGGATCATTCCTGGCAGGCTTGGTGGACTATACCCTGTGCAGGAGGGTAGAACCCAGGTCAGATATGTGCAAGGTAAACACTCTACCCGCTGTACTGTTGCTCCGGCCCTGTAGGTTTGATTTTTAAAAGAAACTTCAAAATTATATTGTTCATTTGATTTGTATGGCTTAGTATACACATCTTTGTATCTTTCTCTTTAAGGCATAGGCATCTTAGTTAGTCTCAAAAAATGAAGTTTCAGCATCAGTTAACTGGAAAGCATTGGCCATTTTCTCCCTACCGCTTGGATTAGTCTTCAGTAAGCCAAAAGGAGCATTACAGAGCAGATATACATAGCTCCATGGTAAACAAATAAAATATTCTGCCAGCAGGATGATCAGCCTAACTTTATTTTACAAATGTATTTGTCAATAGATGTATATGTGTAGAAATATTTGTAAAAAGATGCCTTCACGGGAGTTATCCTGAAGAATTTCCGAGGAAAGCAAAGTCATAAAGAATCTAATGGAAATTAATATTGTCATTAATAAGTTGATAAGCTCTGAATTCTAGTGATTGCTGTTTCCACTGTCAATTCCTTTAATTTCACTAAAGGTATGTTTTAAACACATAAGTTCTTTTATTTTATTTTATTTTTTTTTTATTATACCACTGTGAGACATACAATTACAAAGGTGTTCATAATTGGTTCTTGGTAATACAGTATTCCAGCACCCATCCCTCCACCAGTGCCCCATTCCCACCACCAATGTACCCACACCCCTCCCGCCCACTCCCCAGGCTGCCTCAACAGCAGGTACCCCCTTTTCCTCTCTTTCTCTCTCTATCTCTCTGTCTCTGTTTCTGCATCTCTCTCCCTCTTCTGTTACACATTGCGGCTAGCACTGCAGATATTTAGGGTTTATCATTTAAGTGTCTTTGTGTATATTCAATTTAAACACATAAGTTCTTGTTCCTTTTTTTTTTTTGGTTATTTGACCACTTTATAAAAAATCTATTAAGTAAAAGGAAAACATTTTTCATTTCAGAGGTTCTCACAAAACCTTGTATTATATTGATTTTATTGAAAAGTGAGTGTCCAATGAAAATAAATGAATCAATTTGTGGTTCTGTTGTTTAAGAGGATGAACGTAGTTTTGAGAAAAGTGAATTTTTTTTTTTTTGCTTTTTTTGGGTCACACCCGGCAATGCTCAGGGGTTTCTCCTGGCTCTGCACTCAGGAATTACTCCTGGCGGTGCTCGGGGGACCATATGGGATGCTGGGATCGAACCCATGGCCGGCATGGGCCAGCCGCGTGCAAGGCAAATACCCTACCCGCTGGACTATGGCTCCGGCCCGAAAAGTGAAATTTTTTGTTGAACATTGGAAACACTTCAATTCACTCTGAAATTTGGTGATTTCCCATATTCTCTTAAATTTGGTGATCTTGAGTCTGGTATAACCTAAAAATAATCTTTGGCATATCTCCCAACTTTTGAGTCACCTGATTTCATTATTTAGCCTTCCTAGTCTCCAGTTACCTAAGGCCTACACACTGAACACAGTGCCCCTCTAACTTGATGATGGATTTCTGTAGCTGTCAATTCTAGATTTATTGCTTAGTTGGAGTACAAGCTGTTCCAATAACACACGCCCTGCAGATCTCCCAGAACTAGCCGGAACCGTTCATCTGCAGCAGAATGGTAGTCTGCACCTCCACGCCTGTAGTTCTGAGATTAGAAGTTAGAAATCCAAAATGACAACAAAAATTTCTGAACTTCATCTTAACTCAGTGATTTGCTGTCTGGCAACAGACACAGAGAAGCCCATCATTTAAATTTCAAACTCGGTAAGTGAGAAACCACCGTGAGAGCCAGAACACACAATGCAGAGTTGCCACAGTATCCCCTCCAAAACGTGTTAGAAAGAACATCACAAACACATTGCTCAGATGATTAATTTCTGAAAGAAAAACACACGGCATAAATGTTCTTGTAGAACTAATACAGCGCATGACTTGAACATTGCTTTACCTAGCAATAATGCAGAGTTGCTGAATTATCCATTCAAGGCACAGGGATGCTTAATTCATACTCTCACCGTGCCATGGCTTAACACACGTAGGAAGCTCTCTTTTTTAAAGCTGCAGTTCAGAAAGCTCAGAGATGTTCTGGATGTGAACCGAAGAATGGGACAGGACCGAGGTCCAGAGGCCCACCCTGTTTTCTCTCCCTTATGTGTCTCGTAGCTAGACATGATTTGGTGGAGCCGTCTTGCTTTTGTTCACATTCCAGTTCTAAATGGATTCTTTCTCTTCAACACTGTAGTATTTTTTGCTTGTTTCTTGTTTCTGTTTTTTGGGCTTACTCCCAGCTCTGCACTCAGGGATCATGTAGGATGCTAGGGATCGAACCCAGGGTCTACTTGAGCAAGGCAAGTGTTCTACCTGTCGTACTGTGTACAGCGTCTAACTGTACTAATTAAAAATCTTCCCTCTCTTTGAACACCTCTTCACATGGCAGAGCGCTCTTGGCAGCTCATCTGTCTCCTTGTAACCTGCGGTCACTGAGTTCTAAATGGATTCTTCTGAAGGGGTTCCTCTCTTCTGCAATTAGAGTAAACTTTCCACTCCTTCCCCTTCATATCTGATTTGACAGGTTAAAATGCAAATCAGTCTATTTAAAACCTTAAAAAATATTTTCCCATCGTCTTTTCCAGACTTTGAGTTTAGACACAGCTGTGGCTAGGAGCAGACAGACTTTTCTGCTAGATTAAGGGAAAAAAAATCATACTGTTGGAGTGCTCTTTCCTGTCCTCGGAAAGACATTGTTGTTTCTGGGCCTCTACCTTCTTGCCGCCTCTGCGCCCCTGTCCCTGGTCAGCCCCCTCTTGGCCTCTGTCCACACCGTCTTGTGCCAGCCTCATCTTGCTCCTTGGACTGATGACTTCGCTTCATTTTCCCTTGGCACTCCTGCCCTACTGGAGTTCTTTGCTGGCTCCACCATTGTATATCCTGTGACTTTCTTTATGTTTGTGTTCCATAGCTGTGTCTACCAGAATATTTCAAACTCCTAATGGTCTGCTTCAAATCAGCCTCCAGGTTTTGGGGTGGTTGTTTTTATTGGTGTTAATTGCTTCCTTCAGGATTTCAATGACCACACCTCTAAACTGTCTTCACACGTGAGACTCAGTGTGGTAACTTGATGGTTTGGGGTTCCCTCTCTTCCTCAGAGGACCTGGGTTCATGTGAGGCTAACTTAAAAAAATACTTTATTGGGATTATACACATCATAAAATACTGATTTTTTTTCTTTCTTTCTTTCTTTCTTTCTTTCTTTCTTTCTTTCTTTTTCTTTCTTTCTTTCTTTCTTTCTTTCTTTCTTTCTTTCTTTCTTTCTTTCTTTCTTTCTTTCTTTCTTTCTTTCTTTCTTTCTTTCTTTCTTTCTTTCTTTCTTTCTTTCTTTCTTTCTTTCTTTCTTTCTTTCTTTCTTTCTTTCTTTCTTTCTTTCTTTCTTTCTTTCTTTCTCTCTCTCTTCTCTCTCTCTTTCTTTCTCTCTTTTTCTCTCTTTCTCTCTTCCTCTCTCCCTCTCTCTTTCTCCCTCCCTCCCTCCCTCCCTCCTTCCCTCCTTCCCTCCTTCCTTCCTTCCCTCCTTCCCTCCTTCCCTCCTTCCCTCCCTCCCTCCCTCCCTCCCTCCTTCCCTCCTTCCCTCCTTCCTTCCTTCCCTCCTTCCCTCCTTCCCTCCTTCCCTCCCTCCCTCCCTCCCTCCCTCCCTCCTCCCTCCCTCCTTCCCTCCTTCCCTCCTTCCCTCCTTCCCTCCTTCCCTCCTTCCCTCCTTCCCTCCTTCCCTCCTTCCCTCCTTCCTTCCTTCCTTCCTTCCTTCCTTCCTTCCTTCCTTCCTTCCTTCCTTCCTTCCTTCCTTCCTTCCTTCCTTCCTTCCTTCCTTCTTCCTTCCTTCCTTCCTTCCTTCCTTCCTTCCTTCCTTCCTTCCTTCCTTCCTTCCTTCCTTCCTTCCTTCCTTCCTGTAGAGCTAGGAGTAAACCCTGAGCACCATTGAGTGTGGCCCCAAGACCAAAAAAAAAAAAAAGCCCAAGAAATTTTTTTAAAGTCTTTTATTATACCACCGTGAGATACACAATCACAAAGATACACAATTAAAAAGTTCATGCCTGGGTTTTGGTCATACAGTGTTCCAGCACCCATCCCTACACCAGTGCCCATCTCCCACCACCCGGTTCCCTCCCTCCTCCCCCAGCCCACCTCCATGGCAGGTTCCCCATTTCTTTCCCTTTCTCTCTCTCTCTCTCCTTCCTTCCCTCCAGACTATGGACTACAGAACATACATTAAAGGGTTGTCATGTGTATCCTTTTGCCTGTATTTAATGCTCAGTTCTAGGTTGGCACTAGTACCTTCGACAATTGTCAGCACGCTGTTCCATTCTCTGTCCTACCCAGCCTCTAACTCCCACGAAAAAACCCCAAGAAATTATTAGTCCCATTGTACAAGAAGATTGAGCCTCAATGAGGTTAAGTAAATTGCCCAGAGTCACACAGTTATGTGTTGTAACAGCTAGGACTGAAATTGAGGCTTGTCCTCTTTCCTCCCCCATCCTCCAACTACACTGCGGGGGGCTGCATGACAGAAAAGGGTAATATTTTCAATGTTCTTTTTTTTTTTTTTTTTTTTGCTTTTTGGATCACACCCGGCAATGCTCAGGGTTTCTCCTGGCTCTGCACTCAGGAATTACTCCTGGTGGTGCTCGGGCGACCATATGGGATGCCGGGATCGAACCCGGGCCGGCATGGGCCAGTCATGTGCAAGGCAACGCCCTACCCGCTGGGCTATCACTCCAATCCCAATATTCTTACTCTGCAACTCCTTCCTGTTACTTACACAAATGTGTGCTTGAAGGCTGAGAGTGTAACTCGGTGGTAGAGCATATGCCTTGCGTGTGTGAGGCCCTGGGTTCAATCCTCTGCACCCCTGCCCTCCACAATAAATATGTATAGTTTGGGGGCTGGTGCTATAACACAGTAGGTAGGGCGTTTGCCTTGCACACAGCCGACCCAGGTTCAATCCCAGGCATCCCATATGGTCCCTCAAGCTCCACCAGGAATAAGTCCAGAGCAAAGAGCCAGGAGTAACTCCTGAGTGCCGCTGGGTGTGACCAAAAAGAAAAAAAAATATGCACAGTTTTGAAGGAAATGTAATGAATAATGTTAACCACTAAGCTAAAAACATTTAAGGTTTGTACTGAGAATTGTAGTCTAGTCTGCTAATTATTAAACGCACTCGACATGATTGCATTTCCATACGTTTTTAGTACATGTATAAATATTAAAGTTCAGCTTCTTTTGCTTGATCATTCTATCTAAACTTGTGTTTTATATATGTGTATGTGTAGTGAACATTATATCATTGAATATTTTTTCTTAGCTGTCATGCAATTTCCTGTGTGATAAAAAAGGTTTACAAGTCTTGTAAACTGAATAAAATAGAATGAAGCCTGGAAAAAATATAGACATCCTGCTCCACACCGTATGTCCTTTCCACTTGGTTCCAGTGCATTCTGGGAAAGCATTCCTGGAAGAATAAGCCACAAAATAGGTGAATTTTGATAGCAGTGAGTTGGAAAGAGGATAACGGTCAGGGATTGCTTGGACAGAATAAGGGGAGAAGTAGCTGGCAGCACCAAAATTGGGGTGCAGGTTGGGTGTCAGAGACGCAAAGTCAAGGTTTTTAATGTTCTCAGAAGGGCATAGGAAAATGTGCTGAGGACAACCAAGAACGTGCTGCATTTACTGAGTAATTGTTGCAGATTTTATGCCTTTTTTGGTGGGGGTAGGGGAAGGGAAGAACATAAATGTTGAATGCAGCTTAAAAGAATTGTGTCAACATTACTTAAAAGCAGGGCACGATGATTATTTGGTAAAATAAGATAGCCTGTCCAACTCCCAATTTTGGAAGTAAACTGGCTGTGAGAGGAAATATTTTGGTAGTTACTACTCATCACTGTTAACTGAGAAAAATTATGAACGGAGGAGGTTTTTATTCTTCCCATAATTTTTCCCCAAAACACCACAAAAAGAAAAAGAGAAGAAAGAGATTCTAGAGTAAAAGGAGTAGGGATGAGGTAGATAGTTAAAGTAATAAAGAGGAATGACTAGAAAATGATGGTAACTGGGTTTGTCAGTAGGAAGTTTTCTTTATAAATATCAGAACCTCTTGCAGATATTATTTCTTTCAAATATACTTTGGTATATTGATTATATATGCTTCAAGATACATTTTAAGGAAATTCATTTGACTTGATTTTATCTTCAATATTTAGAAGACCTATGATTATTTTTTAACACTTAATGACTTTTTAGAGGTCCCATATTCTCACTATTTGACCGAATTGTTGAAAGATAAGTGGTAAGACGTAAGAGTCTTCTGAATAGAGTGAGCACTCCTTTGTGATTTGGATGGCATCTAGAAGCAGCAGAATGCCTTTTAATTTTATTTGTAAACTCTTAAGTGTAGACCTTTAGTCTTGACTACCACTTATAAAAGTCATTGCATCACTTGCTTCTAGAATAAATAAATAATTTGAAAACAATAAACCAGATATTTTCTCTTTGTCTCTTTTTATTTTTATTTTTTGATATGCTGTTAGAAATTGCTGGTAGGTGAGCTTCTCTCTATGTAAAAAATTTCAAATAATCATTTTAATTTGGAAAAATAGAAATATACTGTTACATTGTGTGATAGGAAGTTCTATCGAGGGGGGTAGAGAGATAGTATGGCGAGAAGGACATTTGCCTTTCATGTTCTATCCCAGGTAGCCCCTATAATCTCTGAAGCAAGCTAGGAGAGATCCCTGAGCACAGAGCTAGGAATAAGCCCTAAGCACTGTCAGTTGTGTCCCTCCAAAAAAAGTTGCATAGATGCACATTGCAGAGTGAAATATGAAATATAATTCAAATCTTCATTCGTATGCTGTATGAAATTTACATGAAAGTATGTGGGTTCTTATACACGCATATATTTTTATAAATCCATATTTATTCTTTGGGTGAATAAACATATGTGTATTCTTATATGTACATGTAAATACACATGTAAAGATATATGCATAATGTGTACAATTATAAAGAATCACTTGTCACTTGTCACATGTCTTCCTGTTGTTCATCGATTTGCTCGAGTGGGCCCCAGTAGCATTTCCATATGTCCTGTCACATGCTAATGTAGCCCAAGGGCAACTGCTCGCTCCAGGAATGTGAAGAGACTCAAACCATCCCTTCAGGTCATGGGAATGAGGTCTATAATTGTTACTGGTTTTTGGCATATCAAATACGACACAGGTAGCTTGCCAGGCTCTGCTGTGCGGGTAGCATACTCTTGTAGTAGCCTCTCATCTTGTGCATGTATTGATGAACGGGAAAGATCATCTTTTCTGCTGGGTGGAGCTCTGACGAGCTGTTGAGTCCGGATGTTGAAAATGGTGGCCCTCATGGTATGGGGGGTTCCTCTGGTGTCTTGTGAGGCTCTGCTATGATGGTGAGCCAGGGCTAGAGCCTGCCTTCCCTCCCTGGGTGCCTCATGGTCGGCTGGGTACAGAGAGAGCCGGTAGCAGCTCTACCCTGTGTCTAGCTGTGCTTTTAGCTAAACATCTATATAAAATAGTACATTTGAACTATTTTAAACAAGACAAAAAAAAAATGAGCGGAAGTCAAACAGTGGATAGAATGAACTTCCTTTGACCTGGGATAAATGGCAAAGTGATTTCTACCAAAAATAACATTTCTCCTTGCAGAGTCAGAAGGTGATATATAAAGATACCCAGATGTGTGATTCCAGGATGCTACCAGATGCCGTATGTGCTCCAGGAGACTAGACAGAATTGGGTAGGAAGTGTGACGTGAGCTTCCGGAGTCACACACAGGGCAGCCCCGTGCCCAGAAGGAAAGATACTGCGTAAATCAGACCTCTGAGAGCTGCTGGAGGGAGTCCCATACCCAGAGACTAGTTTAGCCCCTTGCACAGGAGGCAAGGCTGCAGGTGGGAGGTGCCAGATGCACTTCTTAGCCTCTAGGATGTTCGAGGAAAGGGCTTGCAAGGAAGCACTTCGGGATTAGGCGGAATTCACTTCAAGTTCAGTTTTACGCCATAGCTGCAGTGGTTAGAACACACTGTTTGCTGTGTTCTTGTTATTTTGTTTTGCAAATGCATGGATGGGCTAATACTCCCTTCCTGTCTTTCTTCTTTTCTTCTTCCTTCATTGGAAGCTGCTGTCTTTTCTCCCTCCCTCTCTCCCTCCCTCCCTCCCTTCCTCCCTCCTTCCCTCCTTTCTTCCCACCCTCCCTCCCTCCCTCCTTTCCTCCCTTCCTCCCTTCCTACCTTCCTTCCCCATTCCTCCATTCCTCTTTCAAACATTAATTTCATCATCATCTTACTAAGAACTGATGATGATATATGATTGGGGAGGAGTCCAAGGCACTGGTGACCAGGGCATGAGTGTCCACTGCATGTGGAATTTAGTCTAGCTGGGGGTATGGTCAGTCAATGGACCCACTGAATGTATAACTCATTATAAATTGTAGCAGCTGCTATGAAAGATATGAAAAGATGACAAGGACAGAGAAAGATGGTGGGAAAGAAACTGCTTCTCTAGGAATCAGGCCTCTTTGGGGTTCTGAAGAGAAACCAAGATCCTGAAGAGAAACCGAGGATGAGTTAGCCTTGGGCAATATGGGAGAATATTCCACACAGAGCACAGCTCTTGTGCAAAGGCCTGGGGGGCTAGATGCTCCCTGAGCTCCAGGGAGCCTGGTATTCTCAAGGCCCAGGAAGAAAATTATTCCCTCTCCACCAGTGTAGCTCTGGTGAGGAAGGGAGAGGGTGGGAGGTGGTGAAGGGCATGCCAAGTTTTGTAGGATCTTTGAAGGCCTGGCAAGGACCTTGAATTTCCTCTGAAATGAAAAGGGAAGCCATTGAAAGAGTTTAAGTAGTGGAGAAATATGAATAAACGGATTTTTTAGAAAAAGGAAATGGGGGGCTGGAGCGCTTAGATAAGGGTTGGGCATTTGCCTTGCACGGACCCACCCAAGTTTGATTCCTGTCATCGCATATGGTTCCCTGGGCACCACCAGGAGTGATTCTTGAGTGCAGAGTCAGGAGTAGCCCCTGAGCATCGCTAGGGTTATAAAAGCAAATAAATAAATGAATAAATAAATAAATAAAAGGAAAGCTGAGGCTGCTGTGTGAAGAACAGATGGAGGCAGGCAGGGAGGAGGCGAGGAGAGTGGTGTGAGACCCCTGCGGCCTGGAGGGTGGAAGACCTGTCTGGGGCAGAGCAGGAAGGAAGAGCCACACGCACTGGGGGCGGCAGGCGCTCTGCTCCTCCCACTACCTCTGTGGAGCTGGTGGCTCTGGAAACAGTCTGAAAACCATTAACCTAAGTGTAAAAGCAAATCCGTGTTTTCTAACACATAGCAGTAAATTGACAGAACTTGATGGAGCCAACCAGATTACCAGGTGTTTGATCTATAGTCCTGTGTTTTGGGCCACATCTGCCCGTGCTCCAGACTTACACCTGTCTCTGTACTCAGGGGTCACTTCTGGTGGGCTTGGGGACCATATGTGGTGTGTGTGTGGGGGGGGGTGGATCAAACTCAGGTCAGCTGCCCCAAGGCAAGTGCCGTGCCAGCTGTACTCCCTCTAGGGTCCTGATTTATAGTCTTCTAAAGCAAAGACCGAGATATCTTATATTCCAAGTTACAAGATCATTTATAATGATAGAAGTCAACTTTGATTTAAAGAAAAGTATTTTATTTTGAAGTTTTTAAAATTGAGAGAATGTAGGTTTATAGGTATTAGGATTACAACTTCATACCTGAACACACCCCAGCTACCACCACATATGTGGTACATATGGTGTTTTAAAAGAAGTCATTTCTAGGGGCTAGAGAGATTATACAGCAGACAGGGGGCTTGCCTTATACCTACCTAACCTGTTCTTAGTTTGTTTTTTTTAGGGCCACAACTAGTGGTACTCAGGGCTTAATCCTGGATCCCTGCTCAGGGATTACTCCTGCCAGGGCTCAGAGGACTGTATGGGTTGCTGGGATTGAAACCAGATTGGCCAAGTGCAAGACACTTGCCCTATTTGCTGTACTAGTGCTCTAGCCCCTAACCAGGGTTTGGTTTCCAATATCCCATTATGGTCCCTGAGCCCTTTCAGGAGTGATTCCCGAACACAGAGCCAGGAATAAACCTTGAGCACAAATGGTTGTGACTCAGAAACAAAAACAAGGAAGAAGGATAGAAAAGAGGAAGGAAGGAGGGAAGAAAGGAAGGAAGGAAGGAAGAAAGAAAAAAAGAATCAGTACTAAAATTTTTGATTAATTTTTTTTATTATACCACTGTGAAATATACAAAAGCTGTTCATGATTGGGTCTCAGTCATACAGTGTTCCAGGACCCATCCCTCCACCAGTGCCCTATTCCCACCCCTAATGTTCCCCAATTCACTCCCCCTCCCCCAGCCTGCCTCTATAGCAGGCACTTTTCCTTTTCTTCTCTCTCTCTCTCTCTCTCTCTCTCTCTCTCTCCCTCCCCCTTCTCTTATACATACATTTAGGGATTGTCATGTAAATCCCTTTGTGTACATTCAATGCTCAGTTCTAGTCTGGCTTTACCATTTCCCACAATTTCATTTCTAAATTCTTGACTTTCAGTTTTGTATCTGAACCTGATTGAAGCCACGATCAGATCAGGGAGACAGCATCAATGAGGACAAAGGCCATTAGAGAAAGAGCAGAGATGTCTTGAGTCAGCGCCAATGGCATAGAGACATCAGACACGTCATGTTGCTGTGCCTAGTCCCTTTTGTCTTTCAGCCCTGAGCCTTCTCTCAGCACAGTGTGTGGAAGGTCAGGGCTGTGCTCTCGAGGCCTCACAGGTGGTGCTGCTGTATTTAATTTTGCTGCAGTTGCCTTGATGGAGCGCAGGCTTGATTATTGTCGTTCTCTTTTAGTGGACCGCGGCAGGGGTGTCCTGTCACTGCTGCTCCTGCATGGCTGCCGGCTGATTGAGGATGGGCGATCCTATTACCCCATCCTGCATGATTTGATATATGTGGGTCACCGAGGACTCCGCCTCTCTCTCTCTCTTTTCTCTCTTTTTCTCTCTCTCTCTCTCTTTTCTCTCTTTTTATCTCTCTCTCTCTCTCTCTCTCTCTCTCTCTCTCTCTCTCTCTCTCCTTAAAGGAATGAGAATTACTTGTCCCCTGTATCCATGTCTATCTATTGTTGCCATAAATTGTCTTTGGGAGAATTATATGGCCTTTTCCCTACTCTTAACTCACATATCGTTTAGGCTAGCAATATTCATGCTGTTTTGTGTCGTGAATAACAAGGGGGAGAATGAGACTGGTGCAAAAGGAGAGAGAGAGAGAGAGAGAGAGAGAGAGAGAGAGAGAGAGAGAAAAGAAAAGTGTCTGCCATAGAGGCAGGCAGGAGGTGGGGTAGGGGGGGGGAATTTGGGGACATTATTATAGGGACGGGTGCTGGAACACTGTATGACTGAAACCCAATCATGATCAGCTTTGTAATTGTATATCTCATGGTGGTATAATAAAATTATAAAATAAAAAAAAATGAGACTGTGTTAAGATGAGAAGGTATTGTTTTAATAGATTTTTTAAAAGAATTTCTACTTAATGGAAAAGACTGATATGCCCTGGACGGAGAAAGGGTTGTGCCCTGCTCTGTCTGTTTCCTGTCCTCACGGCTTCTGAAGGCTGCCAGCAGCCAGGCTGTGAGAGGCAGCTGCTGCTGATGCGGCGGCTTTGCCCGTGACAGCTAATGCAGGTCGTGACCCGCACGCGTAGTGGCTGTTGGAAAAGCTGTGGGCACAGAGGGAAAGTTAGGAGTCACAGCACTGTGATCTCTCCATGCTTCCAGACGCCTCTTTCCACTCTACTAGGAAAATCCTGGTCTGAGATGGTTCAGAATGGCAGGATATTGGGTTGGGAAAGCCTCACACTCGGAGCGCATTACTCTGTGCTCACCAGGGAGAGGTGGACACAGGCGGCAGGTGGTGGGCGTGTATCTGCCTTCAAAGTCAGCCAGGAGTTGGGCCTCTGAGATCTACTTTCCTTTACCAGCAAGTTAACTTACATCCAGTTGGATCAGGGGTAAGATGAACAAACGGGGAAAGGGATATATCCAATCAGCTGGGGAGTTCTATTCATCCTAGGTACCTCAGGAGGTCAGACTCTGGGGGTTATGTCTCTGGGGCATTAATAACCAATCAATTCCCTATTACCTAATTTTTTTTTCTTAAATTTTTTTAATGAAATCGCCATGCAATAGACCGTTATAAAGCTTCTCACAATTGGGTTTAGTTATGCAATGTTCCAGCACCCATCCCTGCCTTCAGCACCTTGCCCTGGTCCCCCAGTGCCAGCTTCCCAGCACCAGTGTGCCCATCTCCCTCCCAACCACCCAATTTGCCTCTATGCAGGTACTTTTCTTGTCTGTCTGTCTGTCTGTCTGTCTCTCTGTCTGCTTGTCTGTCTGTCTCTCTGTATTGCGGTTTGCAGTACAGGCACTGAAGGGCACATCCCTTTACCTACTTTCAATACTCAGTTCTAGTGTAGCGTCACTATTTCCAGCTATTATTGCCAATCTGGTTCCTTCCCTTTCTTGCCCTCCCTCTGCCTTACACATATTTGTGGTAGATTCCAACACTTGTCATGTCCTCCTGGCCTCTGTTTTGCCTGGCCTTGAATCTAGTCCTTTTTGGACAAAGAAATGAACTTTCTCTGTGGTCTCCCATGACTTTTTTTCGGGGGTTGAAGCAAGATAGTTTTTTTTTTGCTTTTTGGGTCACACCTGGCAATGCTCGGGTTACTCCTGGCTCTTTAGTCAGGAATTACTCCTGGGGGACCATATGGGATGCTGGGGATCAAACCTGGGTTGGCTGTGTGAAAGGCAAATACCCACCCACTAGGCTATCGCTCCGGCTCCGCATTGTGATGATTCTTTAGTGTGGGCCAGAGTGATTATACAGCTGGTAGGGCATTTGCACGCAGCTGACCTGGGTTCAATTCCCAGCATCCCTTATGTTAAACTGTGTTCTCCTGAGCACTGCCAGGACTGATACTTGAGTGCAGAGCCAGGGGCAGCCTGAGCACTGCTGGGTGTGGTCAGACCCAGAACACCTTTAGCATCTTTTTCCTTCCTCCTTCCATGTTAATGTTTTTTGGAAAACCGCCCCAAATAATAAAACCCAACTATAGCACATACATACAGTTCAGGAAGTTCCTGAAATCTTTGAGCGTGTAACACATAACTTATATTTTGGAGGGTATGCTATTGAATCTAGTACAGCAAGTTTTGTATGAGGTTTTCCACTTAGCAACTTTGTTTATCGATAGGTGGAGTGACTTGTGGACTTTTTGAGATCACTTACAGTAGTACTGGGATATTAATAGCAACAGTGAAAGTGATGGTGAAGGTGCTGGCTCCCACGTACAGTTTTCTTTGCTGGCTCTGGGCCAAATACAACCATAAGATCCTCAAACTAGTGCTATGATCTAGGAATAATTGCAGTCAGTCTGAAGCAAGTGAGGAAACTGGGACTCAGAGACAAAGTCTTTGTCTTACTCACAAGGCTGTGAGTAAATCACTGAAGGTAACAGAGCTAGTAGGTATCAGCTCTGTGACATAAGAAGGAATATTACCACTTCTTGCTCTGGACTGTGCCTCTACTATAACCAGTATCCAAGAAGGGTGCACACACCCACATATTTTGTATGGTTATTGTATGATAAAACAGAAAGAAAGAGGTTTCTGATGAGCTTTGATTAATACATATAATTCTATACATAGAATGAACAATTTTTTTGAGTTGAATTTCATATTCTTTTTCTTATTTAGAATTATTCATTTTATTAAAATTTTTTTTTTGAATCTGGCGCCTTAGACCACTGGGCCATCCTGACACCCTGATCATGAGGCGTCTGGGAGGGATGGCGGGTTCTAGCCTTAGCCCGCCACCCCAGCAGAGCCTCGCAAGAAGCCAGAGGAACCCCCACACCATGAGGGGCTGCCATTTTCCACATCCTGACTCCCCTCTCATCAGAACTCCACCCAGCAGAAGAGCTGATTGCAGCCCGGCTCGTCACTGACCTACCCTGCAGCAGTTTTTCCAAGCCTGGACCAGGTATGCCCATCCAGAGACTCACACACGGGGCAGAGCTGCTACTTGCTCTCCCTGTGCCCAGCTGATCACGAGGCGTATGGGAGGGATGGCGGGTTCTAGCCCTGGCCCACCACCCCAGCAGAACCTCGCAAGAAGCCAGAGGAACCCCCACACCATGAAGGCCACCATTTTCCACATCCGAACTCCCTCTCATTAGAACTCCACCCAGCAGAAATGCTCGAGTCTTGAGGTGACTAGAAGATTATCCCACCCGCATGACAAAGCCTGGCAAGCTACCTGTGTTGTATTTGACATGCCAAATACCAGTAACATTATATACCTCATTCCCATGACTTGATGGAATGGTTTGAGGCTCTTTATGTTCCTGGAGTGGGCAGATGCCCTTGGGCTATCTTGCATGTGACAGGACATATTGAGATGTTACTGTTGCCCGCTCAAGTAATTGATGATCTACGGGAAGTCAAATGATCAAGTGATCAAAATTTTTTATTGTACCGCCGTGAGATACACAGTAACAAAGATGTTCATAATTGGGTTTCAGTCATACAGTGTTTCAGCACTGTCCCTCCACCCTTATCCCACCAACTTTTAACTCAGCAGAATCAATTTTTTTTTTGTTATTTGGACTGAACTTTTTGTCCTTTGTGTTGCAATTTGTGCTGGGAAATAGCTTTATTCAGCAAGTTTCTCCCTTATTCCTTTGCTTTCTCATTCTCTCACTCTCTCTTTTTCTTTTCTTTATTCCTTTCCCCTTTATTGTTTGTTCCTTCTTTCCTTTCCTTGTTTTCTCTAAACAATTTTGGGAAAAACAAATAGTCACAGCTGACAGGCACAAAGCCAATCTTTTCTAATGGTATAGAGACCAGATTATGTGACCATTATAATGTAGTTCTGTAAGAAAATTGTGAAAATTTCCTCCTTTCTCCCTCCCTCCCTCCCCCCCTCCCCCCCCCCCCCCCTCCCCTCTCTCCCTCGCTCCTGCCCTCCTTCTGATTTACAAAGCTGTCCATAATAGACTTCTAAGCCATTCACTGTTCTGACTTCAAACCCACCTTCAGTGTCACAGTTGGTCTCTCCGCCTGGGGTTACCTCCCTCTCTTCACCCTTCCTCCTTAGCAATCTCATTTTTTAAAAAAAATGACTTATTATACTTTTGTGTCACATGCTTACATACTAGTTTTGACTATTATTAACTTGTTTTTTTTCTTCAAAATCAGAGTAATGCATCTGAAGATTTCTCTTATGTAAGTATAGTGAAAGTAATGTGTAAAAGACTAAAACTTGCTTCATTAGAGTTAGGTCTTAGAAAACCCAAAGAAAGAATCTAATCCATGAGATTTCTTTTGCTTTTTTTTTTGGGGGTCACACCCACAGCAATGCTCAGGGGTTACTCCTGACTCTGTACTCAGGTATTACTCCTAGTGGTGCTCAGGAGACATATGGGATTCCAGAAATCAAATTTGGGTTGACCAAATGCAAGGCAAACGGTCCATGAGTATTTTTTTAACTGTGGAAATTGAGCTGAACATACAAGTAGTCTGTAAACACTGAAACACAAAATACTTAAGCCACTACATAGAACTCTTACTCCAAATACAAATCTGCAGTGGTCTCACTCACAACCATGAGTATTTTGTAGGTGTTATGTAGTATTTTGTAACAGGTATTTTGTAGTATTTTTGTAGGTGGATAGTCCCACTGAGATCAGAGAGTGGCTTGGAGAAATAGATGATTATAACTAGGGATGGATGTAAATGGTTAAAAGCAAGGAAATATTTTTCCCTTGAGAGGAAAATTTTTTCCTCTCCTATATGGAGAGGAAGCCATTATTACTGTGCAAATATCATCATTTCTGCTAAATAAACTGTCTGGTGTCAAGTCTTAGATGGGTATTTGGAGATTCTAAGTTCTGGGGGGTATTCTCAACCAAGGCATAATAAAGCCCTCAATCTGGATTGAATGTTCACACTTGTCCTTGGCTCTTCAGATTTATATGCTACACTTAGTGAATGGCTACTGTTTTTCAAGCAATTTCAGTTTAAACCTGGAGTCACCAAGCCAAGGGAGGAAACTTTTTGTTCTCCTCATTATCAAATAAAAAGTCTGCCATCCATGAATTTTTTTTTCTTTTGAAAGAATCTATATATGGTAACCCTTCAGCAAAGGTATGGTTTCTTGTAGATGAAAGCATGGAAAAACAGCATGCCACTTTGCAATGCTTCTTAAATCAGTTATGTTAAATTAACCAAAGCTTTGGGCTGGGAAGTAACCATTGAAATATTTGGTGCATATGAGTCAGTCATTTCATGAATTCTAATAAGGGTGTGAAAAAAATGTGTGAGATGTTCTCTCCGTGACTTCTGCAGGACAGATGTGTGGGAGGAGGGTCAGAAGGTATTCGGACAGTCCCCAGTAAAGAACATGTTTCTTAGTGCCGGTCTTGACGAAGACAGCAGGCAACAGGTTTAGTGGGGCTTGAAGAAATTGCTGTCTATGTGGGATATAAAAATGATTCCCCCAAATATTCTTTCTAGGAGAGTTAGGACCTGTTTGGATGGGACAATAATTCAGAAATTCTGAGCTAGTTTGTAGACTGGTGTGATTAATATGCTCTATGCTTCTTTACAAAAACTCTTCTAAGGACCCCTATGGCAATTTACATATATCTATATCTATCTATCTATATCTATCTATCTCTATATTTTTTTGCTGCACCATGCTGTGTTCAGGGCTTACTCCTGACTCTGTGCTCAGGGATCATTCCTGGTGGTGCTCAGGGGACCATGGTTGGCCGTATGCTAGGCAAGTGGCCTATCTCCTGTACAATTGTTCTGGGCATATTTATTATATTAAGAAAAAGCGCTTAATAGAATGTGTTTCAATTAATCAACTCCTAGATAGAGCAAGTCTAAAATCTTTCAGGGAATGACAATTTTATGAAATAGAGTCAGTTAAGTTTTTTTTTCTTGCTTTTTTGGGTCACACCCAGCAATGCTCAGGGGTTTCTCCTGGCTCTGCACTCAGGAATTACTCCTGGCGGTGCTCGGGGGACCATATGGGATACTGGGGATCGAACCCGGGCCGGCATGGGGTGGCCGTGTGCAAGGCGAACGCCCTACCTGCTGGACTATCGCTCCAGTCCTCATTTAAGTTTTTTTATTTTGAGATTTAATAAATATGTGTAATTAATTTCTTTAGGCATTTGAATAGGTATATTATGTTTTCTACTTGGGAAAAAAAGTAGAAGACCTATAAGAAAAAACAGAGCATGCAAGATGGCTTGTGTGAAGTGCAGCTCTTACCTTCTTGCTGTCGTGGCAAAGCCACTTTACTTCTCTGGTTCTCACTTGTGTCATTTGTCAACTAAGAGACCTGATAGTGGTCCTTGCATTTTTATAAATGCTTCTAAAATGCACAGTGCTGCTTGTATGTCACAACTATTTTAATGTGCATAGACTATTGCTTGTCTTTTCCACTCATTACTGTGAGGTGATGACTTACATGGAGGAGCAAGTAGGACTGTGGAGTAAGGATGAGGCAGGAGAGGGAATTTCTGTGGGTTGTTGACAAGCACCTCAAGGACAGAGGATTTCAATAACACAGCTCTCTGCACCCACGGTCCACAGATTTAAGGGAAAAGAACAAACTGGACCAAGCGTGTAGTTCCCAATCTGTTTAATCTCATAAACTTGTAGTATTTCACAAAAACGGTGCTTGCAAAATGACAAATAACAGTTAGCAAGGACATTAAAAATCTAGTCTAACCTATTACTTTCTAATATATAAAATGCAGCGCCTATATTACCAGGAAACAAAGCCAGAGTTCTTTGTAGTTAGCAAATTCGTCTTTTAAAACACTCCTTCCATTTTCCTTGTTTAGAGCACTTATTATCGGATTGGTAAACTAGTCATCCTATGTGGTCACAGATCCTAGGATTGGCATTTGGAAACTAAATTTATTTGGTGATTCTTGTTTGTCTTTTTCTGGGCGAGAACACTTGGATGACTGCTCTCCTATTCTTGTTTAACATCTCTAGAGTGTAACATCCAGTGGTGCTAGAAATGCGGGAGTGCTGTGGGGGTGGGGAGGGCGGCTCTTTGTTCCTCGCCTTCTTGGGAGACAGGGAGAGCTGCTGTGCCAGGTGGGGGAGGCGGCTGGTGTGTAAGTGCCTGTGGGAGCCCAGGGAACGCGGAGATGGAATCCTCGTCACCCTGCTGGGATGATCATCTTCAGATTGAGTTTTTACAATTAGAATGGTATGACTCACATAAATAAACCGATGCTGATTTACCTTGTTTTTTAAAATTTCATTTCCTGGAGTTTTATGACTTGAGTTTTGTAAAAATCTCCACGATTAGTCAGCGGGAAGTCAACCCATCTAAAATTATTTGTTGATTGTTTGAGAAATAATTTTTCCCCAAGGAAGTCCAGCATGGATATAGCACTGATTTAATTGTCAACAAAGTCTGCTGATTTTTCCATCGCCTTTTGACCCTGTGTATATAGCCTTTAGGTACTCTGTTTTTTTAAAAGTCATTTTTATTGAGGGACCAGGATTTACAATACTGTTAATTATGTTTTTATGTGTGCACGGCTCCAACACCACACACATCACCAGAGGCCTGCTTCCCTTGCCAGTGTCTCAAGGACCCCTCCTGCAGGCTCTCCCCAGCTCAGGTCTATAGACAAAATTTCCAGTTCCTGTGACTTTGACCATTTTCTCCCCCCCCATGACCATTTATTCTTTATTTATTCTTTTTCCTTCCTTCCTTCCTTCCTTCCTTCCTTCCTTCCTTCCTTCCTTCCTTCCTTCCTTCCTTCCTTCCTTCCTTCCTTCCTTCCTTCCTTCCTTCCTTCCTTCCTTCCTTCCTTCCTTCCTTCCTTCCTTCCTTCCTTCCTTCCTTCCTTCCTTCCTTCCTTCCTTCCTTCCTTCCTTCCTTCCTTCCTTCCTTCCTTCCTTCCTTCCTTCCTTCCTTCCTTCCTTCCTTCCTTCCTTCCTTCCTTCCTTCCTTCCTTCCTTCCTTCCTTCCTTCCTTCCTTCCTTCGTAGAGCTAGGAGTAAACCCTGAGTACCACTGAGTGTGGCCCCAAGACCCAAAAAAAAAACCCAAGAATTTTTTTTTTAAAAAGTATTTTATTATACCACTGTGAGATATACAATCACAAAGATACACAATTAAAAATTTTAGCGGCTGGGGAAGCTGGAACTCGGCTCGCCCGGGCCCAGCTGACCATGGGGACCCTGGGAGGACAGATGGGTTTTGGGAGTGGGCCCATCACCTCTGGGGGTCCCGGAAGCAGCCAGATGAGACTCGCCCACCACACTAGCCACCACCTGCGTTGTCCGGACGCTGGGAAACTACCTCACAACCAGATTAATAGAGCAAAACCAGTTCAAGCTCAGGTCGCGTGGCCATTAAATAGTGGAAACAGTAATGTCCTTTAATGTACTGCATTCCACGATGTGCAGGAAAGTTTGGCGGGAGGGCAGAGATAGAGAGGAGAGAAATGACATACAGAACCCGCCAACTAGTTGAGGGTGTGGGAGGGGGAGGGAGGTGGGGACATTGGTGATGGGAGATGGATTTGGGTGGAGGGATGGGTGTTGGAACACTGTAGAACCAAGACTCTACATGAGCATCTTTCAATTGTATGTCTAAAGTGGTGTAATAATATTTGGGGGAAAAATTAATGGGGAAAAGTCTGAATAGGCCTTTAGCATATGAAGTATGCTGAAGGAATGTTCAGGTTAGAGAGTTTGCCTTTAAGTGGGAAAGGCTCATTTCTTAGGATTCAGTGGTCGTTTTTGTGTTTGGGTGCTGAAAATTACCCACCATCTCTTTCAGACAGAGAAGAGCATCCTTTAGCTCTATATTAAGCTCTAGTATTACTGGGTTGACTGTGTGTATATTTGCGTGCGAGCTTGTCTTGCTGCAGAATTGCAGGATTTTTGGTGATACAATAATCAACACTCTATAAAGGAAAGTTGACAGTACCTGGGGTTTCTGGTACTGTCAGCACTGGGAGTTCTCTAAGCTTCGACCTTCTATTACTCTGTTTTTTTCAGGGAGAGAACTAAAGTCAGTTTTGACCAAAAGGCACAGTGGGAATAGGTGAGTAAGTATATTCTCTTGTTTTAAGTTACACAGGGGTGTATATGACAGCTTACTTTATCCATGGAAGAATGATGCTTAATATGCTAAGTGGAAGTTTTATACTCTTTTCGGTACCTTCTTCCCCAGCACTTGAGTCAGGCTTCCAACCATGGACCACTTGTTTTTGCTGTCCTTGGCTATTAGTCTCATATCTTTTTTTTTTAATATCCCACAAATGAGAGAAGTCATTCTATGTCTGTCCCTGTCCTTGTAACTCATTTCACTCAGCACCTCTGTTGGGGTGGAATGACAGCATAGTGGATAGGACACTTGCCTTGCAGGATTCCTGACACCCCTTGGGGTCCCCCAGCCCCTTCAGGACTGATCTTTGAGCTTAGAACCAGAAGTAAGTCCCACGTGCAGCCAGGTATGACCCCAAACACACAAAACCCAAAAACCTAAAAACCAAAAAAGAAACAGAAAAATGCCCCTGTTTCTTAAAGACAAGTTTCTTTAGAAAAGAAGAATAGGGACTAGGGGCCTGTTGGCACTCAAACGGGAGCAGCTCAGACAGACAGTGATGCTCAGTTAGGCTGCCCGCCTCTCCTCTCTCTGTGGTTCCTCCTTTCTGGAGAAATATGTTCGCTTTCCCTGAAAACCAGTACTCCCCCCATTAAAACTCTTCACTTTTCTATTCTAGGTCTCAGTCACTGAATCCAAATAACTCCAGCCATCTACAAAAACTTTTCTAGCCATTAAAAATTCTCTATGCTCTTGCCTTTTCACATCTTTAGTGGAGGAGCGTCCCCTCAGGCCACCCCACTGTTCCTCTCTTTCTCTCAGGCTTTTAACCAGAACTCTGGCTGGATTCTTCTTGCTAACCTTCTCCAACTCAGTTTATTTTATTTTATTTTTTGTTTTTGGTTCACACCTGGTAAAGCTCTAGTGTTACTCCTGGCTCTGCACTCAGGAATTACTCCTGGAGGTGCTTGGGGACCATATGGGGTGCTGGATTGGCCACAGGCAAGGCAAACACCCTACCTGCTGTGCTATCTCTCTGGCCCTCCAGCTCAGTTTCTTAGCCCTTTGAATACACTCTGCATATGTATTTTTTGACTTCCCCAATCCCCTTTCATCTCATCAGTATCCACTGTATTGAGTCTCAACTCAGTCTTCTCTGTGGTTTTCTACTTTATATGCATTTATTGCAGACTAAAAATGCATCTTTGGTGCAAGGTTCTGGATCTGAGAAAAGTATGCCAAGCACATCTTTGATGAACATCTATTCTTGCGGAGAGACAGAGGAAGTGTCAGAGTAAGGGAAGACTTGACAAAGTAGATGACCTGGAATACTGTGTCCAGGGGGTTCAATTAATCAAACAAACAGATTTCCAAGGTAAATGAAGCATGTGAAAAGAGAGCAAAGGGCACTTATTTGAAAGATGAATTCAGAATTTAGTTTAGACTCGAGTGGGTGCCATCAAGAAACTGAAAGGAAGCCTTGTGTAAGAAAGTCTAGCGCTCTAGCCACTGTAACGTTGCAGTGAGTGAACCCAGGTCCCCTCATTGCAACTCCTGCTCTTCCTGACAGAGTTTCTGCTCTGACCAGCCCTGTGGCTGTGACTGTCATCTTGATTCCCTGCACACACCTCCCTCCCCAAGCCCAAACTTGGTTGTGTCTCACATAATTCCCTCTTTTGGAATAAGTTTAGTTCTTATTTAAAATAAAAAATCAGTTTTTAATTAAAGAACTGTGATGTATGAAGTTATTGATAGTTGAGTTTTCACTTGATCACTTGATATCCTGTTATTTGTTGATTTGCTCAAGTCGGTGCCAGTAATGTTTCCATTTGACCCTATCATGTGCCAGTGCAGCCCAAAGGCATCTGATTGCTCCAGGAATACAGAGAGCTTCAAACCATTTGTTCAGGGTCTTGACGAAGAAAGTCTGCCCATCTTGTAGGTGGGCGGCCACGTGATCTTTTGACGTCCTGTGGGATCCAGTCGGTAAATAGAACTAGTCTAGCGGTCATCTCCAAATTTCATTACATGTCCAGCCCATCTCATTTTCAATGCCTTGGCAAACAAGACAGTGTCCCTGACTCTCAATCATCATAATCGACGGAGGTCGGAACTCCAGATTCCTTCTTTCACTTGAGTGAGGTATAATATTCTAAGCATAGCTTTTACGGTTCCACTTTAGGAGACCCAAATAGAATTCTCATCCTGCTTTCATAGGGCCCAGGTCTCTGAGGCGTATGTTAATGCGGGGAGAATGGTGGAGTCGAAGAGATATGCCCGGAGCCAGAGGTTCTTTGTCCTTTTACCTATTTCTTTGATGCTCTTGAAGGCATTCCACGCCTGCCACTCTCTTCCTCCTGCGCAGCTCAGGTTTTAGGTCGTTCATCATATTGAGTTCTTGACCTAGGTACACATAACTGCTGTATTCAGAAATGTTTGTTCTGTTGAGAGTGAATGGAGTATCTGGAACTAGTTCATTTTTCATGAACATTGTCTTGTTGAGATTTAGTTGTAGACCTATCTTTCCATATTCTTGGTCTAAGTCAGCCAGCATTTGTGCTACTTGGCTAATGTTGAGTTTTAGACACAGTATTTCAAAACCAGTCCCACCACCAGTGTCAACTTCCCTCCACCTGTGATCCCATAATCTGTCCTCACCCCAGACCTTGCCCCATCCCCTCCTGTCAGTTTGACAGGCACATTACACAGTTCCATTGGTTGCAGTTCCATTGGTGTGCATAGAAAGTGCCTTAATCCCTGAACTATCTTTCTTGCCTGAGAAAACATTATTATTCCTATTAACCAGATGAGGAAATGGAGGTACTAAGAATTATGTAATGTACCCAAGGACACATAGCAAGTGCAAGGTATACATTGCTAATTCTCATTGCACACCAGATTTTATCTTTTGCTGTTGTTTTAAATGAAAAAATGCCAAGGCATCGAAAATCAGATGGGCTGGACATGTAATGCGATTTGGAGATGACCTCTGGACTAAAACTGTTACCGTCTGGATCCCACGGGATGTCAAAAGATCACGTGGCCGCCCACCTACAAGATGGTCAGACTTCTTCATCAAGACCCTGAAGGAATGATTTGAGGCTCTTCATATTCCTGAATCAACCAGATGCCATTGGGCTACATTGGCAAGTGATAGGGTCCAACGGTAATGTTACACTCGAGCAAATCGATGAATAACGGGATTCAAGTGATCAAGTGATCAAGTTGTTGTTTTGGGACCACACTGGCAGTGCCCAGGGTTTACACCTGGCTCTGCATCGGGACTGGTAGTGCCCAGGAGATGAAATAGAATGCGGAGGATCAAACCCAGGTTGGACTATTGTAAGGTAAGTGTTTACCCTGTGCTGTCTCTCTCTGGTCCCAAGATCTTATCATCTGTCTTTATTCAAATATGAAAATGGTTGTTCTGAGGAATTAAAGTGGCATGCTTGGCACTGAACAGGTAAGCAGCAGAGTTCAGTGCAACCCTGACTTACCTGACTCCGGTTCCCATCTTCTTGCCTCTGAATTGTATTTTAATAAAATTAGTTTACTATTTTACTAGATTGTATATTCTAGTGGAAATATCCTTTTGATTACTATTTATTTCTAAGCTCATAGTGATCATTAAATAGTGATTTTTGTGTTATACTAAAATTGAATGAATGAATAAGATTGAAGGAAAGGACTTAATAGTTGAGTGGAATTTTGAGGAATTTGTAAATGAATGGGAATATGCCATTTCAAATAATGCTGTAACAAAGAAATGCATGCTTATTGGTTATTGCTTTCTCTAAACTGTAATTGTGTCATAATACAAGGGATGTAGTGTTAAATATGCTGCATCCCATGAGGGGGAAAAGTCATCGATTATTCACAAGAGTTACACTGCTCTTGTGAATTATTAAAACTTGCTAATGAGATGAGAAACATCCCTAACTCCCATCAGACTGTGGTTTCTGCTCCTGCTGTGGTGGGGCCTTTTCAGCGAAGAGGAGGGAGAATGGGGAATCCGGGCTGGGAGGGGAAGGCTGACACTGAGAGTCAGTGTGAGGATGGATGGTCCCAATGGGAGGAGGGCACGTGCGGATTGAGAAGTAGGATCCATCCATTATATAAAAATAAACAATAAGCAACTTTGGAATCATGGTGCTGTATTTCCTTCTGGGATTCAAATGGCTACACAAACCACTTGAGCTTCATTTTTATGGTTTATGAAGCTCAGAGGAATTATCTGGTCATAATTTATAGTTGCTGGTTTCACATGGTGTTTATGGCTCCGTATGCTATGTATGATGATATCGTGTGCATGCCTGTACACAGGGTTTAATTAATGACCTAGATATTATCCTTGGACTGACTTTTGGCTGTCTCTGTGTTGGAAAACATGTGCTTCCATGCTGAAAAAGAAGAGCAGTTTAGAGCCAAGAGCAGTAGCCTTGGAATTTTTTAAAAATTTTTTTAAATTTTATTTTATTATTCCCTCCCCCCCCAATATTATTACACTGTTTTAGACAAACAATTGAAAGATGCTCATGTAGAGTTTTGGTTCTACAGTGTTCCAACACCCATCCCTCCACCCAAACCCATCTCCCATCACCAATGTCCCCAACTCCCTCCCCCTCCCACACCTCAACTACTTGGCGGATTCTGTATGTCATTTCTCTCCTCTTTATCTCTCCCTCCCGCCAAACTTTCCTGCTCTTCGTGGAATGCAGTGCATTAAAAGACATTACTGTTTTCACTATTTTAAGGGACCCGCGCGCCGCTTGGCCACGTGACCTGGGCTCAAACTGGTTTTGTTCTGTTAATCTGGTCGTGGGGCAGTTTCCCAGCGTCCGGACAGCAAAAATGGTGGCTAGTGTGATGGGCGAGTCTCATCCGGCTGCTTCCGGGACCCCCAGAGGTGACGGGCCCACTCCCAAAACCCGTCTGCTCTCCTGGGGTCCCCTATTCAGCTGGGCCCGGGGTGAGCCGAGTTCCAGCCTCCCCAGCCACTTGTGAGCCTCTTCATGTTATGGCCGATGGCCCCTGGGCAGCTCCTGGGCAGGGCCACCAGTCTCGACAAAATGGAGAGGGGAATAGTAGCCTTGGAATTTGGTGAGAAATTTCACACTACTTCTTGGATCATATCGACTGTCAATTTAGTCTTTGGAATTCTGCATGTGTTGTGCCCCCCATTCCAGCTCATTCTAAACACATCTACAACAAATGAAGCAATTAAAAATTAAATTAGATTCTGAGTCCCTTTGAATCAGTTTCTTTCCTATATTTTTTGAGAGCGCAATGGACATAAAAGGTTATCGTGTCTTATTTTTTTCTTAATTATTCTCACGTTGAGAAGAAGCAATGTCCCTCTCCCATTTTCTGCAGTCTTGAGTGGGTGGGAGAGTCCTGTAAAGGACCCAGGCATGAAGAACAGAGAGATTTTTCTTCAGGTCCCATAAATGAAGAGCAGAGAGAAGATCAGATGTGCAGCTTGCAATTTTATTCACTAATTCTTTTAGCATAGCTCTTGCCAAAAGTAGATTAGAACATTAAAGTGACTTAATTAGACTGAATTTAGCAGTATTCTTTTAAACTTCCAAGGAGACTTCTTTAGAAGAAAGTATACATAGAAAGTAATAGGGAGGGTAGGATAGTTGCTAAGTGTTTTTGGGCTGTAGTGTGGTGTGGTGGTTACAAGGGTGACCTATGGTTGAGCTACGCTTCGAGAATCACATTTTCCTACTTGCTTTTATGGTTAAGTCTCTGTGTTTGTTTCTGCATCTATAAAGGGATTATAAGCATCAAAGTCTCCGGGGCTTGTGATGATTAAAGATGAAAAGGTGATGTAAGTTAAGTGCATGGAACACTGCTTTGCAGGTGGTATTTTCTTTTTTTAAAAATTTTTTATTTTTACAATTACAAAGATATACAATTAAAAAAGTTCATATTTGGGTTTTGGTCATACAGTGTTCTAGCACCCATCCCGCCACCAGTGCCCATCTCCCACCACCAACGTCCCTGGTTCCCTCCCCGTCCCCAGCCCTCCTCCATGGCAGATTCTTTATTTCTTTCCCTTTCTCTCTCTTTCTCTTTTCCTTCCCCTCCAGACTATGGATTACAGAACATACATTAAAGGGTTGTCATGTGTATCTTTTTGCCTCTATTTAATGCTCAGTTCTAGGTTGGCATTAGTACCCTCGACAATTGTTAGCACACTGTTCCATTTTCTGTCTCACCTAGTCTCTGCAGGTGGTATTTTCTACCAGCTATTGTGACTATTACTTATCCTGCTCAGTGACTTGGGGCAGCAGCTTGAAGTCCTTTGATCTACGCGAATTTTTATGGACTATCATGGGCCAGTCACGACTGTTTCAGAGACTAGTCTGCGAGAGTGAACTGCTCCTCTCTTAGAGTTCTGCATGGATTCTCCACTGGATTGAGCTCAGAGGTCTCCATGGGCCTTGCCGCCCATGTCCACACCGTTTTCTGTTATGCCCATCCTGTACTCTCCTCCTGCTGCCTCAGTTCCCTGCCCTGGTTCATTGTTGTAGATCTGCTGTTTGACCAGGGTTCACTTGCTGTTGTCGTGAGGTCCTTTATCTCCTGGGGAGATGGTAGTAAATATAATAAAATCTCTTTTTCTGACTTCTACTACCTGGTGGTCTTGCCTAGGATTTAGCCACCTCTAGAGGGCCAGACAGTGTTTTAGACTGTGCATCGTACTTTCTCTGTAACCCTGATCAAAAGCTGCAGTTGTAGCACTCAGGCTGCTCTGGACAATGTGCAGAAGAATGGAAATGTTTGGATCCTCAGGAATGTGGTCTACAAAAGCAGGAAGTGGGGCGGAGCTGTAGTAGAGCAGGTAGAGCGTTTGCTTTGCATGCACCTGACTCGGCTTCATCCCTGGCATCCCAATGGTCCCCAAGAACTTCCAGGAGTATTAGTGCAGAGCCTGGAGTGACCCCTGAACATTTCCAGGTGTGACCCAAAAATTAAAAAAAAAAAAGAAAAAGAACCCAAATAAAAACCAAAAGCAGGATGTAGGCTGAATGTGACCTGAAGGCAAAGTTTTGCCTCTTCATTCTTTGGTTTGTATCTTTCCTTTTTAGAAACAAAATGGTTGAGGCCCATGTCACAAAACAGAGCCATATGTGGAAGGCTCAGAATTCCATGTTCTTGTTATTAAGCAGTCAAGATTGAAAGTAAGGGGCTGTAGATCAAATGATTGGAATCAGAACAGATTTTAGGGAAAGGGAAAGGAAGAGAAAAACAGAGAAGGTTCCAGGATATGGGTGATGGCTGTTGTCCTAAAGGAGGGTTGGAGAGAAGGGCAGGAGCCTTTCTGCTTTTACACCCTCATAGCAAAGAGAGTTGGACTGGCATTTCTTTATTATATGGAAAGAATATGGTCCATTCAGTCAGGGGATAGGGTGCTGAGATGGTTCCAGATCCAGCAGGACCCAGGTCATCCAGGCTGTGAGACACCATCTAAGCCACCTGGTGACATTTCATGTTGGCTGACTCTCCTTTAGAGCTGCATCCCTAACTTTACCCAGCTTTACTCCCTTTTTGTCTCTGTCACCAGGTCAGCTATGGACTACACACAATGGTGATCCTGGGAGATAAATTTTATAACTTTGGTGTGTTTTATAACATTGCATCATTTATGTTTGCCCAATTTTATGCTATTTACATAGTGACTAAATCACCCAGTGATGTACTTTTCAAACATGTCCCCATCATTAACTGATACATGAGCATGGAGGCTAAATTAATACTAGAATCCTGTTTCAGATAACCTATGTGAGCTATAGGACCTGAAAGCTAAAAAAAGATAGGCAGATGTCGCATTGGGGGATGGTTTTGACACAGGAGAGCCATTCTCCTTCACAAGTACCAGTGGACCCTGCTCACAAGAAGAGGGGATGTCTGATTATGCTGGTAAGGTCTGCCCAGCTGCAGGAACTGAAAGGTTTTTACCTCTCCGCAGCTCACTG
This sequence comes from Cryptotis parvus, assembly GCA_021461705.1. Taxonomy (NCBI): domain Eukaryota; kingdom Metazoa; phylum Chordata; class Mammalia; order Eulipotyphla; family Soricidae; genus Cryptotis; species Cryptotis parvus. The sequence continues at coordinate 50,839 of JAJIBD010024420.1, forward strand.
TAAACATACAAAGAGATCCCAACATAGGCTCCTAACCACACAAAAACACACAACAAACGACTCCAAACTGCAAACGTTGCATTGGTAAAGCAACGCAGAAACCCACCAGTCTTAGTGAGTGAAGATGCTAGCCCAGATGACCCAATCAGTAGTAATGAGCTATATAACTTCACTGATAATGAATTTAGAATGGATCTGTTAATGATGTATAAGGAATTCAAAGAAACAATGGAACACACTTCCAATAAAATATAAGAGGATATGAGAGCAGGAAATGGGGAATTCAAACAAAAATAAAAGCAGAAATGACAGATCTGAAAAACCTGGTGGGTGAAATGAAAAACTCACTGGAAGACCTCAGCATCAGACTAACAACTGTTGAGGATAGAATCAGTGAGCTCCAAGATGAGGTGCATAGAATCTCCAAACAATAGCAGAAGATGGAAAATACTCTCAAAATAAATCAGATAAAATATGCAGTGCTTTTTTTTTTTGCTGGGTGATACTTCAGGTGCACTTTTTGTGAGGACTCAACCTTCTCTTCTCCAGTCTTCTACGTGTGTCTGAGTTAGTTGGAAGAAAAAGGAGGACTAGTAATCTGAACAGAATATCCCGTTTTATGCTTGTTTTAATATCCACTTTTAAAACTATGCATTTTATCAATCAGCAAGTAGTTATCAGGTGCCTATGATAAGAATGACTCTAAGACTCAGGTGGCTCTGTCAGAAAAGCAGACAAAGATCCCTGCCCTCTTTGAACTTACTTTCTAGAAGGGAGGAGAGATACAGTGAATAATACACAAAACAGGTAATATCAGATCATCAGGAAGATTGGGGGGTGAAGGGCTATGTTGTGGATTCTGCAGAGAGCTTGAAACATACCTCAACCAAGAAAGCACAATTGAGTAAAGTCCCTTAGGGAAACAGTATATCAACAGTATATATATTCCAGACAATAGCACTGGAAGAAGGGCAAGTTGGCCAGTGTGGCTGGACAATAAATGGAAGAGGTGTAAGAGAAGATGAGGTGGGCAAGGGGAGAGAGGGACCTTTGTGGTTCTGAGTGCAACAGGGAGCCCTACTGTTGACTCAGCTCACCTTAACAGTGATTTTTGCGGGGAGCCAGTAGTGGGGATAGGGAGGAGGGAACCACTGCAGAGCATTGGGCTATATTTTGAAGTTTGTACTGTTTAGCATTTCTAATAGATTAAGGCTATAGAGAGAAAAATAGCATGAGAGGACTTGATAGCCTCTGCTCAGACTCTTTATAGGACCCCCAGTCTGGTCATGCAACCAGAACCATCTCTTGGGATGGGAACTGAGGGACAGAGGGGAGTTGCTTGCTCTGAGTTCTAGCTGAAAGCACCTGAGCACTCCTTCTCTACCTTCATTTTTCTTCTTGACTCTCCTCTTCCTGTGTGTGTGTGTTTGGGGGCCAAACCTGGTGGTGCCCCAGGGCTACTATAGATGTACCCAGGGGTTGCTTCCAGTGCTGCTGGGGGTAAGCAGAGTGTGCCAGGGCCTTGAGAACTCAGCCAAATGCAGAGGAGTTTCTTAACCCCATACTATCTCTCTGACCCTCTTGGGCTAATCTTTTCCTGACTGCCTGTGTCACAGACCTCGGTGTACCTCCTTTGGCCTTTCCACATTATTCTCTTGTTCATTTGTCTCCTTTATTTGCTTCTGCTTTTTGGGGCCACACCGAGTGGTGCTTGGGGGCTGCTCTGACTTAGTGCTCAGGAGGTAGTCCTGGCAGCACTTGGGGAACCCTTTGGTGGTGGAGGTAAAACCTGGGTCTCTCAAATGCAAAGTAGGTACACTTTGAATAACTCAGAAATACTGAGTTATTTTCCCAGTCCATATACTTCTTTTTTTTTTTCACCTGTCGTTTTTGGCCACACTAATTGGTGCTCAGGAGTTACTCTTGGCTCTGCACTCAGAAGTTACTTCTGGCAGTGCTTGTGGGACCATATGGGATGCTGGGGATTGAGTCCTCATCAACCATGTCAAAGTAAACACCCTACCTGCTGTCTGTCACTCCAGCTCCATCTCTTATTTTATGCTTTGTAATTGCTTGTTTATTATTAATAATCTCCCCACTCCCCAAGTAGCTCTTGGAGGGCTACTAGTATAATTCTCTTTTAACAGATATTTAATAATAAAATATAACAAAAAGTACTAAAATTGTTGATTTTATTGTAGATTTATTTAATGTTAACAAGAAATTGGTAAAATTAAAATAATTATTTGTCCTTTCTCCCTAATTTACAGCCTAATTAAAAACTCTCATAGCTCTCTGTAGTTTTCTTTTTTTTCCACAGACTTTCCCTTTGGTGTTTTTCTTCCATTTTTCTTCACATATAGAATTTTCCCTTGAATTTGCTTCATATTTCCTCTTTTATGAGTTTCCCTAGAGCATGTTGCACTAGAGGGAAGTATCTTATGATTTTCATTTTAAATTACATCCATTAAACAGTAACAGATCAGGTAGTAAGGCATTTGATATTTTATATTCCTCCTTTTTACTTTCTTTTGGTTCCTCAACATGTCTCCTGGGGGCATATACGTTCATAGCATCTTGAAATTCTTCCAGAAATGTGGCCCAGTTGCAGTGTGTGTCTGATACTTGAATGTGTGAAGTGCAGCTGGATAATGCGCACTTTCCCCATGCTCAGGCGGTGGTGCATCTGTCTGAATGCAGTCCTCTCTTCTGCCGTTACTCTTAGTTGAGCATGTGCTATAAAAACCACCAGATGTCAACAGTCTGGGCAACCGGCTCTGACTAACTTCCTAGGATGAAGGTGCACCTGCTGAAAGCATCTTCCAGAACAGCTAGTGTCAGGAAACTGCAAATTCACCCCTTTGCTTTTAGCTAAATTTGATTCCAAAAGGACAGAATTGATTAGATTATACAGTGAATAAAATACCTATTGCTTTCTTTTCTCTCTTTTCTCTTTCTCTCTCTCTCTCACACATACACATGTGCACACAACAGACACACACATAGTAATTCCTAGGCTTACTCCTGGCTCTGTGCTCAGGGTGACTCTTGGGAGACTTGGACAACCATGTGGAATATTGGAGACTGAATCTGAGTTGGCTGCATGTAAGGCAAGTGCCTGACCGCTGTACTATCTCTGCAGCCTCCATCAGTTACTTCTGTGATCTGTAAGAGAATTTTTTTGGGGGATACCTGGTGATGCTTGGGTGATACTTTTGTCTCTGTTCTCAGGGGCCTCTTGAGATGGTGTTTGGGGCATTTTGCGGTACCAGCAATTGAACCTCATACTCTGGCATGCAAATCATGCACTCAACCCATTGACCTATAACTCTGTCCCTAAAAGATATTATTTTATTTTTTGTACTACTTTATTATACCACCATGAGATATACAATTACAGAGATGTTCATGTTTGGGTTTCGGTCATACAGTGCTCCAGCACCCATCCCTCCACCAGTGCCCATTTCCCACCACCAACGTCCCCTATTCCCTCCCCCCTCCCCTAGCCTGCCTCTATGGGAGCTTCTTTATCTCTTTTCTCTCTTTCTCTATGAAATATATTTTTTAGTTATTTTTATTAGCTTGCATACTTTTTGAAAGGTATAATTTTATTTTTACTTACTATTTTTAGCCATGTAAATTAAGGTACCAGGACTTACAATGTTGTTCGTAATATTTTTTCAGGCACGTATCCCTCCAGCATCACACCCATCACTAGAGAGCCAACTTCCTGCTACTTATATCACATATGTAAGCTCATTTTGATCTCCATTTTGATATTTGATGAATTTGGCTTTTATTGTCCCCTTACTATGTTTATATTTATATCCTACATATAAGTTCACTGTATCACTGTCTTCCGTTCATCATCGATTTGCTCGAGCGGGCCCCAGTAACATCTCCATATGTCCTGTCTCATGCTAGTAGAGCCCAAGGCATCTGCTTGCTCCAGGAACATAAAGAGCCTCAATCCATTCCGGAATGAGGTCGATAATTGTTACTGGTATTTGGCATATATATCAAATACAACACGGGTAGCTTGCCAGGCTCTGCCGTGCAGGTATCATACTCTTGTAGGCATCTCTAAGTCCAGCATTTATGAATGAACCGCGCAGCCGCTTGGCCGGCGAGCCGGGCGCTGATAGGCTGGTCTGCTGGGTGGATGTCTGACGAGAGAGAAGTCGGATGTGGAAAATGGAGGCCCTCATGGAGGGGGAGTCGTCTGACTTGTTGCGAGGCTCTGCTGGGGTGGTGGTCCAGGGCTGAGAACCCACCATCCATCCCGGGCGCCTCGTGAGCAGCTGGTCACAGGGAGAGCCAGTAGCAGCTCTGCCCCATGTCTGCGAGTCTCTGGACCAGCATACCTGAGCCGGATTTAAGAAAGACTGCTGCAGGGTGGAACTCGATGAGCCGGGCGCTGATAGGCTGATCTGCTGGGTGGAGGTCTGACGAGAGAAGTTCGGATGTGGAAAATGGAGGCCCTCATGGAGTGGGGGGTCGTCTGGCTTGTTGCGAGGCTCTGCTGGGGTGGTAGGCCAGGGCTAGAACCCACCATCCGTCCTGGGCGCCTCGTGAGCAGCGGTCACGGGGAGAGCAAGTAGCAGCTCTGCCCCATGTCTGCTCTCACATATAAGTTATCTTTAAAAATTGTGGAGGTGGTAACACACACATATGAATAATGTTAAACTCTTGAAATTAAAAAAAAATTTTAAATTAGTAAGTTTTCACTTTTTTCAAAAACTACATATATTTATATTTTACAAGTATATATTAATAAGTTATTAGCATGAATAATTATGTGCTAATGCATTTTAAATATTCAGTTTACTTAGTATGAGAGGAGAATCAAGAAAATTTTGAGGGTATATCGAATAGATATATAAAAGCATGAGTGTATTTTTTTCCAAAAAGAGAAAATTGGCTTTTGATACAAATATTATGCTATAGATAATGCTTAAGTATCTTCATTAATAAGTAAAAGATTACAATAAAATATGTAAAGATGTAAAAACATCATCTGGATAGCCATAGCAGTTTCTCTCTTTATATATTTTAAATTAATTAATTGATTAATTAGTTTTATTTTGCTTTTTTGGGGTCACACTTGGAAAAGCTCAGGGGCTACTCCTGGCTCTGCACTCAGGAATTATTCCTGGTGGTGCTCAGGGGACCATATGGGATGCCAGGGATTGAACCTGGGTTGGCAGTGTTCAAGGCAAATGTCCTACCTGCTGTCCTATTGCTCCAGACCCAACATTTAATATAAATAAACATTAATTCATTATTGAAAAAATATGAAAGCTAGTAGCAGGTAAGAAAAAACAATAGACTAAAGAACAAGCCTTCTTTAGTCTGGTAGAAGGGGACGACAAGCACGTGAGTGAATGCCCATACTCAATGGCTAAGTGCTGAATAGTTTGTCTTGTCTTTTAAAGAAGCTCCTTTAAAACTTTTTGTAAAATGAGGTTCAAGATTTCGTATTTTCCCCCATTTTATGTTGTTTTCTAAAGATTTCCTGGAACTTATATTCTAGTTCCTTAATCTTTTCCTCAGCTGCTGTTACTCTGCTATTCAGCCTTTCTATTGAGTTTTTTTTTGTATTGCTTACTGTACCCTTCATTTCTGTATTTATGACTGTAGTTTTCTCATTTCCACTCATAATTTTGTGTGCTTTGCTTACTATCTGTGCTGTTGTTTCTTTGAGCTCATTAAACATCTTCAGCATGGAGTCATTAAAGTCAGACAGAGCTGCTTGGTACTGGTAGATTTTTTTTGGTGTTATTATTTTATTTATCTTGGTGGGAGTCTATGCGCCTTCCCCATTGTGTTTACTGTGGTCCGCTGTACTGAGGATGACTCTTTGTGATAGCTTCCCCTCAACTCCCCTCCCTGCTGCTGAAATGATGAGAGATTAATCTTGGTGTTGCTTTTTTCTGTCCCTCTCTATCTTACCCAGAGACTAGAGGTATAAGTGTGAGCAGTGTGAGGTGTGTTGAGTAGAGCAGTTGTGCAGCTGTGTAAGTGTACTTGTGGTCCATGAGATATGGAGGTGGCCTGTTGAGATGCCAAGAGGCAGCTGGGAGAGGAACCCTCTCCCCATCCCGAAAGGTCCTAAGAATGTTAGCTCTGAGGATACCTGAAGGCTGAGGAGCAAACTGAGGTTCTCTCATGCATAATTTTTGTTTCTTTTGTTTGGGGGCCAAACCAGAAATGCTCAGGTTATTGCTGGCTCTGCACTCAGAAATTACTCCTGGCAGGCTTTGAGGACATATGGGATGCCAGGGAATGAACCCTGGTCAGCCGCTTGCAAGGCAAATTCCCTACTGGCTATACTGTCGCTCCAGCCCTACTTATTTTTTGAGAAATATGTCATTTTATTGTCCTAAGAAAGGCTGTGACAAGCACTATACTATTGGTTGTCATATTTTTTACTTTATGACCCACTGATTATAATCTCATTCATTTAAATTCAATGATAAAATAATAGGCTTTTTTTTTTTTTTTGCTTTTTGGGCCACACCCGGCAATGCTCAGGGGTTACTCCTGGCTCTGCACTCAGGAATCACTCATGGCGGTGCTCAGGGGACCATATGGGATGCCGGGATCGAACCCGAGCCGGCTCAGGCCGGCTGCGTGTAAGGCAAACGCCCTACCCGCTGGGCTATCGCTACGGCCCCAATAATAGGCATTTTTATGGTTGGGCATCGTGCTAAGCATTCTAATGCTTTCTTGAATTCTCATAATCCTAAAGCAGATGCTAGTGCTATTATTCCCATTTTACAGATGTTAAAATCAGTTAAATGACTGGTCCTGTGACAGTTTCTATAGATCATTATTACCAAGTGATATTTGCATATATACAGGCAGGCAGTAGGTTTTATGATAGTTTATTTATTCAGTTTTTAACTCAAATATTTTAAATTATGATCCTCTAGGGATTCTGTAAGCCTTAGAGTTAATTTGTGTTTCACCTGACACCTTATAAAAATTCCAATATTTATGTACCTCTGTAGTATTTGCGTAGTACTTTTACAGATAATATCTCCCTTAATTTTGGTGTTCTGTGGATTCTCAGTCTTTTCTCCTAGTATCAGAGTCATATTTGCTTTTCGAAATGCAGAACAAACATTTCCTGTCTGTTTTCTCCTTTGAATTCCCCAGCTCCCTCACCTATGGTTTTGCAATCTTTCAAATATTTTTTAAATGTTTTATCCGTTTAATTATAAAAACAGTCATCTGAAGTAGATATTATTTAGCTGCTGATGACATTGAGATTTGTAAAAGTGAGCTGATGACTGAAAAGATACAGAAGAGGAACAACAGACTTGAAATGTGGGAAGTATTCAGCCACCAACACTGACCTGAAGATGAAGCTACTTTAAAAAGCTACTTGAATTTGTCCAAGGAATATGGACAAGTTTAAGCCTGGCCAACAACTGGTAAAATAGTAGGGGCTAATCAGATAACAATGGATTGTGTGCCTGCTTCTCAAGCAAAATCACTGCATGGTGCCCCAAGCACTGCCAGGGGCAAACCATCAGCAGAGAACTGGGAGTGGCCCCTGAACACTATTGGGATTGACCCCCAAACACATAAAATGTGGGACCTTGGTCTAGCCTCATGGAATTGATTTTTCAGTAACTAGAACAAGCTTGAAAATATTGGCTCCCCAGACAAACCCCAGTCCTTCCAGAAAAAAATGCAGCCTGTCAGCACCATCATTTTATTTTTTTTAAATTAATGAGGGCTGCCATTTTCCACATCGGACTTTCCTCTCGTCAGAACTCCACCCAGCAGAAGAGCCTATTACAGCCCGGTTTGCGCGGCTGCTTGCGGCCGCACAGTTCATCAATAAGTGCTGGAGATCAGAGGTGACTACAAGAGTATGCCACCTGCACAGCAGAGCCTGGCAAGCTGCCCGTGTCATATTTGATATGCTAAATACCAGTAACAGTTATCTACCTCATTCCCATGACCTGGTGGAATGGTTTGATGCTCTTTATGTTCCCGGAGCAAGCAGATACCCTTGGGCTCTACTAGCATGAGACAGGACATATAGAGATGTTGTGCTCGAGCAAATCGATGATGAATGGGAAGCCAGTGATACAGTGACAGTGATATCATATCACCACGAAATCACTTGTATCACTTGTCTTCCCATTGATCATTGATTTGCTTGAGTGGGTGCCAGTAACGTGTCCATTCATTGGGAATGAGGTCCATTTTGTTACTGTTTTTGGCATATTGAGTACACCACAGGTATCTTGCCAGGCTCTGCCATGGCTCTGAGTTCATTCCAGGGAGCCCAGTCTTTTTCTGTGTCATGCCATCAACCATCCAGGGCCCACGGGGCAGAGTCCTGGGTGTAGACAAACTTGTCTCCTGTCTGCCACCTGCCGATGCAGCTGGGCACCACCAGCCACACCTGCAACACCTCGAGGGGCAGCGACCACTGTGAAATATGCAATTACAAAGTTATTCATGACTGGGTCTCAGTCATGCAGTGTTCCAGCACCCTTTCCTTCACCAGTGCCCCATTCCCGTGATCAATGTCCCATCACCAATGTGCCTCTACGACCACCAAGGGCAAAGCCCACTTCCCATTCCACATCAGCGCACCAGTTTGTTGCAACTATAATGATCATCACAATGTATATATGGGCAAGATCCTGGGAAGGACCTGGCCCTAAACTTGATTAATATCAAGCCTACTGCAAAGCAGCCACTTTGTGGCCACATGCTGGCGCAGCTGTGCGTCTAGCCAGTTTCTTCTCCAGTGTTGCTGGTAATGGTGACTGTGGGACTCTCAGCCACATCCACTGGGTCACTGGAGGTGGAGGGATGAGGGGAGTTGCCCCAATCCCCACACCAAGCCAGGCCTGTGCAGCCACAGCATCCCATGTGTCTGCTGGTCCTAGGAATTGTGCTGAACCAGGCAAGGGACCAAGCCAGTTTCTCCCTCTCGTTGCTCCATGGACTGCTCCATGTGGGCAGGAGCCGGCACAACTGTGCGTCTGGCCAGTCTCTTCTGTGAACACCAGCATTTTAGATCATACTTACCCAACAACACAATAAGCCCTATTTAATCCAGATTCCTGATTCATGGAAAACATAGTTGAATAAGCCACTAAATTTGTAGCAATCTCTTACAGTAGCTTAAGGGTAATTCAAGCAATCAGAAATTCCCCACCATTGCATACATATCTATTGAGATAAAGAAAAAAGAATAATCTCTAATTTACAGTTTGCAGTCTTGTGTTGGTGGTACAATTAACATTGTAAATTTACGTAGGTCACGTTATGTGCTCAGTTATATATTTTTTTACATATAGGATCAAGAGGCTTCTTGACCACTGAAAAATTACAGTGAAAGGAGACTTTATTGTGAGGAAGCACTGGTAGAAACCTCTGTGCATTTGGATTTGGTGTCTTTCTATTTTATTTCCACCTGTGATGAAAATTAGCCTTGTGACTTCAGCTAAGTGCTTTGACACTTCAGGCTTGCATGTACGCATGGAGTGAAGTTCATATCCTGGATGTTCACTGAGTTACCTTGTTGTCTGGTCCGCCACCATTTTTTTTTTTTTTTTAAAAATATATTTTAAAATATATCTCATGGTGGTATAATAAAAGAATTAAAATATTTTTCATTATCTATTTATTAATTGTAACACTGTGAGATAGACATTTATAAAGCTGTTCATGATTGACTTTCAGTCATAGTTCCAGCACCCATCCCTCCACCAGTGCCCATTTCCCACCACCAATGTCCCCAGATTCTCTCCACCATCCCCAATCCTGCCTCTATAGCAGACGTTTTGCCCTCTCTCTCTCTTTTTCTTTCTCTCTCTCTCTCTCTCTCCCTCCCTCCCTCCCTTTTCTTACACATTTTGACTTGCCATGCATACATTTAGGGGGTATCATGTAAATCTCTTTGCCTACATCCAATGTTCAGTTCTATTCTGGCATTACTATTTCCAACAATTAGTAGAACACTAGTTTATATTTATATCCCACAAGTTAACGCAATCATTCTATATCTGTCCTTTTCCTTCTGATTGATTTCACTAAGCATGATCTCCATGCCCATCAATTTGTAGGCAAATTTCATGACTTCGTTTTTTCCTGACAACTGCATAGTATTCCATTGTGTAGATGTACCATAGTTTCTTTATCCAGTTTTCTGTTCTTGAACACAGATTCCGGCTATTGTGAATAGTGCTTCGATGAATATAGAAGTGCAGATGGTGTTTGTGCTGTGTGTTTTTGGGACTCCAGGGTAAATTCCCAGCAGTGGCATGGCTAGGTCAAATGGGAGATCAATATCAAGTTTTTTGGAGGAATGTCCATCTTGTTTTTCCAAAAAAATCTGGACCAGTTGACATTCCCACAACAATGGATGAGAGTCTCTTTCTCCCCTCATCCATGCCAGCACCGGTTGTTCGGTGTAGGGCACTCAAGTTTCCATTGTTCCATTTTTAGTAAAAAGAAGCATTAACAAGATAAATGATGATGTTACCTTATTTATTAAAGGTTACCAGACTACTTTTATTAGATCACAGTGTCTCAAGGGGTCTGGCAGTAAAATTGATTTCTTGTGGCCATTATGCTGGACTATAAGGATAATACAGACATTGAATCTGTCCTGTACTGGATGTTGTTTTCAGTAGTTTCTCTATATATACCCCTTTAATGTTCATGATATACATACTGTCTTGGTACTAACATTACTTCCTTATTACAAGTGTTTAAAACAACACACAAAGAGGTTAGAGGGGTTCAATAATCTGCCCCAGGTCACACAGCTAGTAATGAATGGACAGGAACCAAATGCAGTAGACTAGCTTCAGAGCATCGGTTCAGAGCATCACCTCAGTGCTGTGGCTTCTAAGTAAAGTAGCAGAGGTTCTTTTCCTGTACCTTTCAAGTTTACAGTGGTGCCATTGAGAGAAATGGGAAATTATGACACAAACTGCTTCCTGACTTTGAGGGAAATTAAGCTTTTCTGAGCAATATATACAATGAGGATGTATCAACATAGAGCTGGAAATACCAGCTGATGTTGCCTGTGATGTAGGCAATTAGACAGGGAAGGGTCCCCATGGCAATGGAATTCCTGAGAAATAATAAAACCAATAGCCTAAGGCTACAAAGACCACACTTTGTGAGCTCAGGAAGTAAGACTTTTCACCTGGTGCTAGCAGGCCCAGAGAAGGCTGGAACCCATCTGAGAAAGAAGCTTCAACAGAAACAAAGTCCAGAGAATGGAATTTTTTTTCAGGGTTTTTTTTTTTTTTTGCTTTTTGGGTCACACCGGAGATGCTCAGGGGTTTCTCCTGGCTCTGCACTCAGGAATTACTTCTGGTGGTGCTCGGGGGACCATATGGGATGCCGGGATTGAACCCGGGCCAGCATGAGCCGGCCGCGTGCAAGGCAACGCCCTACCCGCTGGACTATCGCTCCAGCCACGAGAATGGAATTTTAAAGATCATCAACCACTACCAACTCTACCTCCTTGGCAACCACCCCAGCAATGGACTCTTACCTACATAGAACCTTGGGGGGAAAAAACCTTATAAAAGCCAACTTGAACAAAGGAAGCACACACAGATGCTGCCCCAGCCCATGTACTGCCTGAGCACGTGTAGTGCCTGAGCAAATGTATTGCCTGTTTCTCCCCTCTTGAGATGTGTATTGGGGTCTCTCTGCCTTTGAAGAAGCCTTTGATCTCTCTTGAGTGCTTTGCTCCTCCTCTCCTCCCTCTCTCCCTCCCCTCCTCCTCCTCCTTCTCTTCCTCTTCCTTCCCCTTTCTCTTCCTTTTCCCTTGCCCCTTCCTCCTCCTCTTCCTTGCCTTTCCCTTTCCCTTCCTGTTCCCCTTCCATTTCCTCTTACCTCCTTCTCCTCTTCCTCCTCCTTCTTTCTCTCTCCCTTCTCTTATACATTGTGACTTGCAGTATGTTCAATTAGGGGTTATCATGTATATCCCTTTGCCCACATTCAGAGTTCAGTTATAGTCTGGCTTTAGCATTTCCAACAATTATTAGCACTGTGGTCCCTTCTCTATCTTACCTAACGGGGAAGGGGAGAGGGAATCTGAGGACATTGGTGTTGGGAAGGGTGCACTGGTGGAGGGATGAGTACTGGAACACTGTATAACTGGAACCTAGCCATGAACAGTTTTGGAATTGTATATTTCTTTTTTTAAAAAGTATTTTATTATACCACTGTGAGATATACAATTACAAAGATATACAATTAAAAAGTTTATATTTGGGTTTTGGTCATATAGTGTTCCAGCACCCATCCCTCCACCAGTGCCCATCTCCCACCACCAACGTCCCCGGTTCCCTCCCCCCCCCATCAGCCCACCTCAATGGCAGGTTCTTTATTTCTTTCCCTTTCTCCCTCTTTCTCTTTTCCTTCCCTTCCAGACTATGGATTACAGAACATACATTAAAGGGTTGTCACGTGTATATTTTTGCCTGTATTTAATGCTCAGTTCTAGGTTGGTATTAGTACCCTCGACAGTTGGTATTAGTACCTTCGACAATTGTTAGCACACTGTTCCATTTTCTGTCTTACCTAGCTTCTGACTCCCACACATTTGTGATAATCTCCACTTTTGACAAGACCTCCTGATACATGTTTCACTTGACCTTGGATATTGATATCATAATATGTACATATTATTTATGTCATGCAAATAAATGCAGTCATTCTGTATTTGTCTCTCTCCTTCTGGCTAATTTCACTCAACATAATCTTCTCCATGTCCACCCATTTATAGGCAAGTTTTATAACTTCATTTTTCCTAACAGCTGCATAGTATTCCATTGTGTAGATGTACCAAAGCTTCATTATCCAGTCATCGATTCCTCGGGCACTCTGGTTGCTTCCAGATTCTGGCTATTGTGAATAATGCTGCTATGAACATAAAAGTAGGGATGGTGTTTCCGCTGTGTATTTTTGGCTTCCCAGGTATATTCCCAGGAGTGGTATGGCTGGGTCAAATGGGAGCTCAATTTCTAGTCTTTGGAGGAATGTCCGTATTGTTTTCCAGAAAGGCTGTACCAGCCGGCACGGAATTGTATATTTCATGGTGGTATAATAAAATTAAAAAATTTTTTTTTGAAAAAAAGGAAATAATGGATGTCTATATTATGGTTGCTCTAGTATATGGTTCAATCCTGGAACATGGCTAGTGCTTAAGGGTCACTATTGAACTATGATGACTCTCTTTTGATGGCTCTGGAGTCCAGAAGATGATCACAGAGAAGCGAGAGAGCCTGTTTTAATCACAGCACAGCTTTGCCTACACAGAGTTCAAATACTTTTCATGACCTTCATTTGTGCCAACCATGTTTGCAGATATTGAAACCTCTATTCACAATATCACTATTGCCCTAGTGTTTAAGTTGGAAACCTCACTTACAGGTGGCTCAGTAAAGGGGTGAGTGAGGCAGTTGCTAGAAAAGAGTAGTTTCACCTTTCTGCTCGACCCCTCTCTGCCCCTTGGGAAACATTTGGCTTGGATTAGTATTGGTAAAGGCTGCCAGGAGCATCTGTATGGCACAGACTGTGCCACCAGCCCCACCAAGCAGTACCGAGCTGCTCCTGAAGCCCACTTGTTCTGCCGGCATGGGAGATGATTCCTGCCCCTCAGTCTTGCAGGGAACCACGGACTCAGGCTGGTTCAAGGAATTGCTCTTCGCAGGAAAGGAAAGTCAGTCGCAACCTCAGCACAGACTCTGGGCCATCACCTTCCCTCGTGAAAAGGAATTTCATCCCACATTTCGTTAGCCTTCAGAAACGCTTTAATTTGATGTAATACCATTTGTTTATTTTTTATTCTGTTGCCTCTGCCAGTGGCATCTTATTATCGAAGAACCCAAACTTTAGCAACCACACTTAAAAATGTTCTTGTCAAGGTGGTAGACCAGTGTGGGAAGGAACCTGGGGAACACTGGTGGGAAGAAAGTTGATACTGGTGGTGGGATTGGTGCTGGGACATTGTGCCTGAAACTCAATTATGAGTAACTTTGTAAGTCATGGGGCTTTATGGAATTTAAAAAAAATAAAGCTTTAGGAGGAGATAAAATAGTAAAGTATGATAGTTTTCACTGAATCAAATTTATTTAGACTTGAAGGGAGAGAGAGAAATACTTGTTTGAGAGAGAACATGGACTTCTTCAGAGTGGAAAAGAGCCAAGAGAGAAAGCCCTGAGTGACTTTGACGAGGGAATTGTATGAAATTCCTTCAAATTGTCTCGGCCTGGTGTTCCCTGTCTACATAAAAGTTACTCTGAGTAGATCTGAAGCAATAGTACAGTGGGTAGGATTTTGCCTTTTGCCTTGCATGTGGCTGACCCTGGTTTGATCCCCAGCATCCAAAGTACTGCCTGGAGTAATTCCTAATGCAAGACCAGAAATAATTCTTGAGAATCACTGGATGTACTCCCCCCCCCAACCCCCGTCCCAAATTAATCTGGACCCTGTCACAGGAAAACCTTGCACTGTTAATGCCATTTCATTTTTTCCTTTTAAAAATAATGTGACTTAGGAAATTTCTCATGATACAGTTGTTATGAGCTTTTGATGGTTATCATTAGTCCCACCACCTGAGTGACTGTCCCTCCACCATTGTCCCTTTTCTCCCAGTCATCCCCTAAGCTTTAGCAGGCACACAATATTTTATACCACTTGTTAGCCAAATGGCTAAAGGAATAATAAAAAATACCTCAGTAAAATAAAATTTGTGAAAATTGTTAAATCTCACCACAGGGTTGTTAAGTCTTTGAGGATTTACTAAACTGTTGCTAGCTGAGCCTTGTGTGTTATTGTTTTTGTGTTCCGATTTTAATTGGCTTCGGTTTAATTCATCTAATTGAGAGTGCTCCTACTGGCATTCTAGTAGTATGTTTTTTGGTGGTCTGTTTGGCTGCGCAGTCCAGAAACTTCAGGATCTGTAGAACTAGGCTGAGTCTGCAGAGATTTTCGGTGAAGGTGTGTTGGCATGGTGGCAGTGATGGGGTGTGGGTGTGGTTGCCAGGGCTTTGCCAAGGCTGGGACTTGGCTCGTTCTTCCCTCCTGAGGGTACCCCAGAGTTTCCAGCCTGGAGGAGCAGTGGGTCCATGAATTTTAGCTGTTTAGTTTGCAGCTCCTCAGAGATTTTGTTCATGAATCTCAACAGCTGAGCCGGTGGGTGAGTAGATTGGGCAGTGTCCCTGGGAATGGTTATGGCTGTCAGAGTTTCTGGACATACGGGAGTGTGGTGGATTACAACTTTTAGATTCTCCTGTAGCTTCTCCTGAGGGGGTCCACCCTTCTCTGGGTGTTGTCTAAGTTTCTGTGTCCCCAAAGAGCTCAGGATTTGCATCTTAAAGGGTCTCCCATGGTTTTGGGCTTCTTCAGGCCTGGGCAATTTCTTCTTAAGTTTTATTATTTCCAGAAGTTCATTACCAGGGCCCTCACATTTATCTACCTGCAATTTTCTCCTCCCTAGAGATTTCACCTCTTAAATCTTTAAGGGGTACCGGGCAGAGGTCCATCTTCTGCAACTTCTTCATGCTGACTAAGGAACCAAGATCCTCTTAGGCAGCGACTCTCCACTCCAAGCATCCATGCTGCTGCTGCTTATCTGTCCCAAGCCACAAGCCGACATACTGCTTTCTCACCAGTTTTTCTTTTAATATCTCAGTAATTTCAGCAAGGCCGTGTGTAATCTGCTTCTTTTCATCATTACATTCTGCCCAAGAATAAGATGTGTGCTTGGTTGCAGTGAGCTATCTCTGTGTGCTGTCTCTGGGTATGTAAATGTGGCTGGATGCAGGGATTGGGGTGGGAAGGAAGCTCCCAGTCAGGGGTTGCTGGGAATCCATGTCAGGGTTGAGAGTGGCAAGTTGCGGCCCTCAGCAGGACCATTAATTTCTCTTTCTTTTCCAGTTTGCACCTTTTAAATATTTTATTGCCATCAAGTCTTTCATCAAGGATATGCAAGTCCCTGAGAGTTTGAAAAACTCCTGAGGGGCCTCCGTAGATAATCTCTGTATCAACAAACCGGCACAGACCATGTGTATAACCTTTGAATTCCAAACATATGATTCATAGGCATTAGCTCTTTTAGGTCAGTAGGCAACAATTTCATTCACTTAAATGGAGAGTATTAATAATCATGTGAACCCTAAAGTATAGACACCATGATCCACGTAAACATTTTACCAGCAACCAAGATTAGTATATATATTTATTTATTTTTTGTATTGGGGAAAAAAAACTATTTTACATCAGTGATTTTCAAATACCAGACTCTAAAAACTATTGTTTTACATGATTTCATGTGTTCTGGGGGTAAAATGTCATGGCTTCTATGTTACCATAATGCCTGCTGCCTAATCACTGCCCATCTTCCACCATACTGTTCCTCTACCTCCCCTGGTATGGTGACCATAGCTCACTGGTTGGAGCCATGGGTTTGCATCTGTAGATATTATCTCTGATTTGCTTCTTTGTATCACACATGTGCCTGAGGTGATCTGTAATTTGTCTTCACCTTCTGAAACATTTCATTTACCCTGATTTGCTCCATTTTCATCTGTTTTCACCGAAGTCAAGATTTAATTTAAAAGTATTTTGGTGGGGCCACAGCGATAGCACAGCAGGGAGGTTGCTTGCCTTGCATGTGGCCAACCTGGGTTCAATCCCCAGCCCCATATGGTTCCCCAGGCACTGCCAGGAGTAAGTCCTGTGTGTAGAACCAGAAGTAACCCCTGAGCACCACCGGATGTGACCCAAAAAAAAAAAAAAAGTTTTTGGTGTGTTGTTTTTTTCTTGGCAAGTATGGCTGTACTCAGTGGTGCCAGGGCTATTCCTGGTTCTGTGCTTGAGTGACCCCCTGGCAGGGCCTGGCAGGGACCATAAGTGGTATTGAAGATTCAAACTGGGGTCGACCACATGCAAGGCAAGCATCTTACTGCTTATACTATATTTCAAGCCCCCTTTACCATTTTGGCTTTGAGATAACACTAGGCAGTACCCAAGGGTTACTCCTGACTTTGTGTTCAGGTACCATTCCTGGCAGTGCTAGTGATTGATGGAGATTTATCATGTACAAGATAATTGCCTTAATTCTTGTGCTATCTTTCATATCCTTAATTTTTTCTTATAGGTGAGTAAGATTGCATTATGTATATATACAAAAAATTCCTTCAGGAACTCACCTGTTGTTGGGCACTTGTTTTGTATCTAGCAATTGTAAATAGTGTTGCAAAATGAACTTAACATATGCATTTGTTTTCTGAATTAGTGTTTTTGTATTTTTTGGATAGATATCTAGGAATGGAGTTGCTGGATCAAAAGTTTGAGTACTTTAAATATTTTTAGAACTCCCCATACATTTTTTTTCTCCCAAAGAGACTGGATTAATTTACATTTCCACTGAT
This sequence comes from Cryptotis parvus, assembly GCA_021461705.1. Taxonomy (NCBI): domain Eukaryota; kingdom Metazoa; phylum Chordata; class Mammalia; order Eulipotyphla; family Soricidae; genus Cryptotis; species Cryptotis parvus. The sequence goes on from JAJIBD010024420.1 coordinate 68,277, forward strand.
AATATATGTGAGTTTCTGTTTTTCCACACCATGGCCACAAGTGGTGCTATTTCTAGACTTTTTTTCCATATCGCTCATTCTTGTTGGAATTTTATTGTTCCAATTTGAATTTCCCTAACAGTAAGTAATAATGAGCTACCCTGCCCCCATGTACCTGTTGGTGATTTACATGCTTGTCTCCTTCGGTGAAGTGTCTGTTCAATCCTTCCCTCCATTTTTTGATGAGGTTGTTTGCTTTTGCTGTTGATATTTCTGAGTTCTTTATTTATGTATCTTGGTTGGTTATTAGCTCTCAAAAAGCATATTTGAGTGATAAATTATTTATTTGTTCGAATTAATAGTTCAATATGTCATTCCCTAATACAGTCTTCCCATTCACTTCACTTCACTTGATCACTGAAGTGAAGTGAATGGGATATCTAGGAATGGAGTTGCTGGATCAAAAGTTGGATGTACCATTCAGGTACATCCAACTGTACCTGAATAATAAACAAATTATTTGTTTATAATTTGTTTAATAATAAACAAATTATTTATTTGTTCGAATTAATAGTTCAAATGTCATTCCCTAATACAGTCTTCCCATTGCTTTGACAAAAGACCACAATTTTATTTGTTACATTGAAAATATTTGGGGGCACCTGTAGTGCTGATGCTCAGGGATTATTCCTGCTCTGCACTTAGGAGTCACTCCTGGCAGTGCTCAGAGCACCATATAGGATGCTGGGGATTGAACCCAGATTGGCCATGTGCAAAAAGCAAGTAATACTTTGCTTTACTTTACTTTGTGAAGTAACCCCTGAAAATATTTTTATACTACTAATGGTTCATTAGGCAGTGTTCTAACAACATTACATATTTTATTCAATCCATTGCAGTAGCTACTATTTTCATCACTTACTTTGCAGATGAGAAAACTGAGGTGCACAAAGACCAAGTGGCTGTGTGCTATAACACAGCAAGTACATCACCAGGGTCTGACTCCTCCCTACTCTACTCGTATTAATCCTTTTTTACTTTTGTTTTCTGATCATCTTTGTGTCTCATAATCTTTGCATAAGCCTTCTGATCAGAAATATTCTCTGTTCTTTATTCAGTTTTTGGTGGTGGTGTAACTTCAAGAATGCAGTTACAAATGGAACGATTCTAATAGCCACAAATCTCTTGGTGGAGGGAATGATGGACCTAAATCAAAGGTAACAATGGTTTTTAATTTCCCTCTGCCACATCTGAACTTCTCTCTCTTTGGAGAACCACCATCTATTCTTGTTTCTTTTCCTTTCTATGTTGGGGAACCCTGGTTCATTCATGCATTTTGTACTACATAGGAGCTCTTATTGACTGATTTTTTTTTGCTTCTATAGCTCACTTCTCATCCTCTGTGGATCTTGCCACTGTTTCCTTTGTATCCATTACAAAAAAATAACCATTTCTCCTTTCTACCACTACAGGGTAGACTTATCTACTATTTTACGCTTGCCTTGACCATTGTAAGAGCTTCATCTTGGTCATTTTGCTTGTCTTTTGTTCCTTTATATTATCTGCAGGCAGTCAGGGATCATGTCACTCCTCTGTACTCACCCCTGGTGGCTTTCTGTCCTATTCGGAAGTCAATGAAGTGACTAACCAAGGCTCTCTGAGGCCCATTGCTGCCTATTCATCTTCATTTCCTTCATCTCTCTTCCCTACTGACTGTAGTCAGGTTGCTTGGCTTCCTTCTTTCTACTTTGGGAGCATTACAAATGGCCTCTCATCCCAGGCACTCCATTTCTTTTCTCTGGAGCACACTTTCCCCAGTCTACCCTTGAGGCTGCTCCTTCTTGCTTTTCATGTCTCTGCTCAAACTTTATTTTATCCATGGGAAGGATTGTTCTCTAACCTTAAACCCATGAATTTCCCTTCATGGCATATGGATTTTTTATTTACTTTCCTATTGTTTCTAGGATTTACATGAATATAGCACCTGCAAAAATACATTATCTACAGCGATACCAAGGTCTCATCTGATCTTGGAAAAATACATGGCACATAGGACAATAGTACCATGGCACAATGGCACAATAGTGCAGTAGGTAGGATGCTCGCCTTGCATGCAACTGACCTAGGTTTGAACCCAGGCATCCAATATCATCCCTGAGCACAGCCAAGAGTAATTCCTGAGCACAGAGCCAGGAGTCACCCCTGAGCATCAACAGGTGTGGCCGAATCCTCTCCCCAAATACATGGCACATATAAAGAGTTTATCAATTGAAGATGTTGGAATAAATGGATGAATAAGTTATTGATGAAATTTAAAACCCAAACGGGAAGTGGAGAGAGTTGAAATATTTCTTTTTTTCCCTTTATTAAAACACCGTGATTTACAGATTTCTTCACAGTGCATTCATTGTCACTAGCATTCATTGTTTAATTTCAGTCCCACCACCAGTGTGCCCCTACCACCACCAAAGGCCACCGCCACCCACCCACTCCTTATCCTCATGCCAGCTCTCCTAGCCAGCTGCAACCACCTTGATCATCACAACATATATATGGGAAAGATCCGTGCAAAAGACCTGACCCTAAACTGGGTTGTTACATTAACTTGGCGCGGCTGCTAAGCGGCCACATGCTGCAGGAAAGAGCTGTAGCAGTTGTGCCTCTGGTCATTCTCTCTGGAGTTACTGATCAGTCCTGGTGCATCGTCAGTGGTAAATGGCATCTGCAGAGCCTGTAGTCATGCTTTTTTTCTTTATAAGATTTAAATTTTTATTTATTTATTTTGCTTTTTTTGGTCATACCTGGCGGTGCTCAGGAGTTACTCCTGGCAGTGCTCAGGGGACTGTATGTGATGCCAGGGATCGAACCTGGTTCGGGCACATGCAAGGCAAGCACCCTACCTGCTGTGCTAACTCGGGGCTCAGGCCCCAAGAGATGAAATATTTCTGCTGAGAGAAGCAAGGAAACTAGATAATTAATCTGTGTAGAAGCAAACCCCTTCTTTTCATAGCAAAAGGAAACTTACCTGCCTTAGGGAAGAAGGTGAGCATGGATTAAGGCAGCTCTTGCTCCGACTCCTTCTCTTCCCTGTTGGCCTTATACACTTGCTGCTTGCCTGTGGGCCCTCGTAGTGCAGTGGAGGCTAAGGGAAGAGTAACAGCTTTCCCATCATCAAGCCCAGCAGTTTTACATGTTTCTTCCTCTGTGTTTGAGGGCTAATTGGGACAAATCCACAAATGTTTGATACACACAACACAACATTATAGACTCCCAGAAAGCTTTGAGAGGTACACGACCCTCTTCCTCCACGTGGGAGTAGGGTCCTTAACAAGAAGCACTGTCCTTTGACTGAATAGTGGAACCTTTCTCAGGAAAATTCGCCAGCAAGTTCTCTTCAGGCCTCCCAGGGCTCAGCAGTGATTTGTAGCAGTTTAAGGTCTCTTTATATTCCAGTTTCATTTCTCCCCATTGATTTTTCCATTTGTGGCTTATAATGGAAATGAGGCTAGCTGGTACAGATGGAGCAGTTACTAGATGCTTCTCTCTGTTTTGTAGTTGGAGCAATCCTGGGGAATCAGCCGAATGACATTTGCTTCCTTAACTCTTCTCTGGGTTTCACCAAGTTGATGGTGCCTGGCAGGTGGTTATCAATCTGTGGATTGATTCACATTATGCAATGTAAAAAGCAATGAAAGAATAAAAGAATTTCCTCTAGCTTAAAGGAGAACATAAATAAGTTGTGACAATTTACACTAATTTCAGGAATACATTTTAGGGGCTGGAGCTATAGTACAGTGGGTTGGGCATTTGCCTTGCACGTGGCCAACCAGGGTTCAATCCCTGGCACTCCCAGGAGTAATTCCTGAGTGCAGAGCCAGGAGTAACCGTTGACCATTGCCAGGTGTGACCCAAGATGCATTAAAAATATATTTTATAAATTGGGTGAAAAAATGCATTGTATTGCATTAGTTTCCTCTTCCTAGACAGCAAGAAAATGTTTATTTTATTTTATTTCCCATATTATTTTTTTGTTTTTGTTTGTGCCACACTAAGTAGTGCTCAGGGCCAACTCCTAGCTCTGTGCTCAGGGATCGCTCCTGGAGGTGCTCAAGGATTGAACCCAGTTTGCCTCCTTGCAAGACAAGTGTCTTACCTGCTATATTACTATTTCTCTGGCCCAGAAATGTTAATTAATTTTACTTTTTATTGTTAATGATAGGATTTCATGCATACACACCCTATGATTGATACACTCTCTAATTCTAATAACACACCCTCCACCAGAGTGGATGCCTGTCTCTGTCCAATATGCCTCCTCCTGGGGTAAGCTCAGTTCTCATCAGTTGTCATTTTCTGTTGTCTTTGGCCATTTGTTGTTTACTTAATGTGTTTCTTTATATCGCATATATGGTAGAAATCATTCTGTATCTGTCCCTGTCCTGGATGACTTTATTCAGCAGGTAACGCTCTAGCTCCATACATGGAAGGGAAATCACATAATTTTATCTTTTCTTAAGGCCAGGTAGTATTCCATTGTGTAGATGTACCATAGTTTCTTTGTCCAGTCATCTGTTTTGGAGTACTTAGTTGTTTCCAGATTTTGGCTCTGTGTTAGTGCTCCAAGGAATATACAACACAGTTTTGAACTAAAAATGAAGGTGGAAATGTTCTGTGACTATTTCAAGTAGGAGACTTGTGTCCTTGCATTAAAGCGACTCCCATTGACACTTCCTAGTCCGGATTCCCCATTTACTGTTATATTGGAAGAATTTTCAGTTGCCTTTTTGCTTACTGCAAAGCTACTAGGAGAAGCAATGCAAGCTGGGAGAGGACACAGGAGACTATACGGCACTGTTCCTCACATGGAAGAGATACATGCCAGCGCATAGCAGAGGCGGCAGCAAGTCTTAGCCAGAAAAAGACAGCTGTAGACTAACTTGGAATTCTTAGGTTTGTCATGTTGAAAGTCCATGAGAAATGCAGTTGAAATTGCCTAGAGCGTGACACAAGGAAAGTGAATGGCTTCAGTGAGGACAATCAGAATCTCCTCAAGTGTCTACACATTTACCAAGTTAAAGAGTTGGATCAAGGAATAGCCAAACATTGCTAGGTTCAACCCAAATGCTAGAAGAATAAGAGGTAATTTCCAAGGTGCGTGGGCATGGACGTTAATGAATAGAAGTGGATTGAAGTCCTTGTGAGTGGTCAGACTCACTCAGAAACTAAGATGAGTTAATGTTTCTGGTGATCAATGCCCTTTTATGGAACTATTTCTTCAAAAAGTGCCAGACTAGTACTGAGCATTGAATGTAGACAAAGGGATTTACATGATAACCTCTAGTTATATGTATTGTAAGCTACAATGTAGAAGAGAAGGGATAAAGAGAGAGGGAGAGAGAGACAGAGACGAGACGAGAGAGAGAAAAGAGAGAGAGAGAGAGAAAAATACCTGCCACAGAGACATCTGGGGAGGGTCAGGGATCTGGGGATATTAGTGTTGGAAAATGTGCCCTGGTGGAGGGATGGGTGCTGGAACACTGTATGACTGAAATCCAATTATGAGTAGCTTTGTAGTGTATATCTCAAGGTGGTATAATAAAATAAAAATAAATAAATAAACTTTGTAAAAAATGAACTAGAGGGATTTAAAAATCCTATTAGTGAGGCTGAGGTAAATCCATTTAGTTGGATAGAGGTTTTTATTTTTTTTAAAAATGAAATGAATTAGAATAAAACCCCATTGAAAACACCAGTACTTTACGTATGTTATTATAAAGCTTTTTCATTAAATTCACTTGATCACTTGACTTCCCCTAGATCATCGATTACTCGAGCGGGCACCAGTAACATCTCAATATGTCCTGGCACATGCAAGATAGCCCAAGGGCATCTGCCCGCCCCAGGAACATAAAGAGCCTCAAACCACTCCATCAACTCATGGGAATGAGGTCTATATTTGTTACTGGTATTTGACATGTCAAATACGACAGGGGTAACTTACCAGGCTCTGCCATGCAGGTGGGATAATCTTATGGTCACCTCAAAACTCAAGCATTTATTCATGAACTGCGTGGCCCACTTGCGGCTGCTTGAGCCAGGCTGTGATCAGCTCTGCTGCTGGGTGGAGCTCTGACGAGAGGGAGTCTGGATGTGGAAAATGGCGGCCCTCATGGTGTGGGCGTTCCTCTGGCTTCTTGTGAAGTTTTGCTGGGGTGATGGGCCAGGGCTAGAACCCGCCATCCCTCCTGGACGCCTCATGATCAGCTGGACACAGGGAGAGCAAGTAGCAGCTCTGCCCTGTTCATTTAATTGTTTTATTATATGCATATATGTATATGTATAAGGCATGTGTCTATGTATGATATAAAATTTCTGATTGCAATAAAAATTTGTTTAACCTTAAAAAAAAGTGCCACAAATAGGTATCTTCTGAGTAAAGCATGTGGGCTGAGGGAGGAAGAATGGTGATATGAGGAGTGTGAATGATGTGATGTATAATGCCTTTACCCTACTAAATATAGAAGAAAATAAAGTTATTTCAGTGAAGAATTGACATTAGATTTTTTTTGTTTTGTTTTGGGGACTCACCTGGTGGTGCTCAGGGATTATTCTTGGCTCTGTGCTCAGCTATCACTTCTGGTGGAGTTTGCAGAGTGTATGTGGTGACAGTAAGGCAAGAGGGGAGTGAAGTGGAGTGGAATTCCTTTCCTGAGGCTGATGGACGACATCTTTGCCTTTGTATGACCATTGACTCTGGTGGATTTCACCGTGGTCACTCTCAGTCCCCTTCCCAGGGCTAGGAAAAATATCTTTCTCAGGTCCTCTCTGTGAGAACCTGATGGGGTTCCTAGAGAGAAAACTCCAAAAGACCTCCTCACCCTCTAAAACTCTGCTCCCCCTCACCTCCGAAAACATGTTCTACCACACAATAGTCTACATAAACCTCTGTCAATTTAACAACCGGACCAGATGGCCCTACCAGTGAATGGCTTGGGAAGCTTCTGCTCTGGGCAAACGGCTCTTGGGTGTTGAATCCACTGGGCTGTATGACAGGCAGCTTCCAGAAAGTGCTTTGCTCTGCTCTCTCAGTTCTGTGATGGGCCTAACAAAAGTTACTGTTTTTCAGGTTATTCAGCTCTTCCTTGTTATGAAGACAGAAAGGATAACTTCTAAGACTTTTACACATCAAGGCAAAAATTGAACTCTCTCAGCTCATCCCTCGTTGTTTACATCGAAGTCTTATTAATTATGTTTCCAATATTTCTCTTTAAACATCCTTAGTCTTCATCAAGACATCATACTTTCTTGCCTGGATCCTTGGGGAAGTATCCTGATCATTTTCATCATCTCAAGTAGTACATCCACTCAGTGGATCCTCTAAAAATCATATTAGGGCTAGACTTACTTTCTTTTTCTCTGATGACTCATCCATCTTTAGAGTACAGGCTTCCAATGCCTCACCCTTCTGGTTCCTTATAAAATAGCAGAAAAGACCAAAGGTTTGGGTTTGGAGCCAAGAATCTGGATGCATTTTATAAGAACTTTCAAATCACCTCTTTAATTTCCATCACTGTAGTTAAAGAACTGCTTTAAAAATGGTACATGTTCAAATACGTAAGAAAACAGATTAAAGAGAAATAAAAATCAGATAGAAGTTATAACCTTCCCTTTTTTGGTGTGCAATGTATGTTTCTTTGTGATCATACTTGGATACCCATAATTTGTTCTTGTATAGAGGCAGGGAATTGATTGAAATGACTTTTATTTTGGCCAAAACTGCAATAACTGTGATGTGACACACATTCTGTCCAGACATCCATGAGATTGCATACAGATAAGAGGAGGGCCCCAGGTACAAACATTTGACCTATTTCTGACCCCAGGTACTCTTAATTCACTTCCAAAGACAAAATGAAGTGATAACTGTAATGCATCAACAGTCTTGAGTGTAGCTGGCCCTGAAGACATTGCATTAGTGTCCTGTGGGTGAGGTCGGAATTAGATAGCAGTCAGGTATGCACACAGGAGTGGCCATTACCATGGGCAGATGTGCACAGCTAATGGCTGGCAGCGGAGATTGCTGCAGGGGGAATTCTTTGATAAAAATGAGTTAAAATGAGACAATGGATTATCCAGAAGGGTGCTTTTCTACGGACTATACTTTTATTGGTGAAGGCAATCAAAGGAGAAAAATGAAGCCATTAAAAATGAAAGCTGCTATAATGTATTTATATAATATATCGATGTATCATGTGATTGTATGCATAATATGAATTTTTTTTTTTTGTCTGAGCAAAATAAAGGAAATATTGCTCATTTCATCCCAAATAAATGTCGATATAAGGCTGGTCCATTAAGGTAATGTAGGAACCTAATGTACAGGGGCAAAGGGACTACTTCTAAAAGAGTTAAATCTTTATGCATGTAAGCCAATCTGCCTGTGATCTCATTACACTGAAGAATGCTCACAAGCATTGCTCCCCAATCACAAAGGAAAATCAGAGCACAAGTGACCTGTGTATTAGCATCTCTGCAAATTTCATGCAGGAACTAAGATTTATATATATATTTTTTTTTTACACACCCCCTGAGGAAATACTCATTTTATGTCATTGATAGGCCAGATGTATTTTCCTCTGTGAGATGTGATCAGAATGTAATTAGAATAAAATACACTGTGTGTTTAATGAACACAAACAGTATTTGTTAAAACTCATCAGTAATTTATAACAAGCAGCAATATCAAAGAAAAGGAGTTGTATGTAAGGGCTATTATTGAGTGATTGGGCCTATGCAGTTATATCTGTGATAGCTTTATTAAGTTCTATAATCATTGAGTAGAGTTGAAAATTTTACATGTCCCCAAAAAAACTTTGCCTCTAAATATTATTCTGATATGGCAAAATATCTCATGTTGATAGATATCTCACATTTGATAGAGTCCTTGAAAACTGCCAGTATGGATTTGAATCTTCCCTGGCCCCAGAACCACTTTTTTCACATGGATGGCAAAATTTAAGGTGACTTTGGCTGAGGAATACACACATTTGTAATAGGATTTGCTAGAGCAGTACACATGCTGCTATTATTTTACGGCATCTGTGCACTTTACGGTAACAAAGTGGTGAATGCGCTTCAGATTTTGATCTTATGGACTCCACTATTTTAAGCATATCATCAGAATACACAAAAAATCTGACACATTCAATTTCTGTTTAATTCCAAGTACTATAAATTATGTGTATTTATAATATTTAGGAATTTGAATGGATCGTGTGACATAAGCGTGGACAATTATATACAGTTACATGAATAAAACATATTTGGGTGCATAAACAGAACAGACACCAGCTAAAAAGATTTGTATATGTACGTGATGAATTAGGATGAAACTCATCCTTTAATCTCTTCTAAAATTTGGATCACAGTATTTTATAGGAGACCGAATACTTTCCCCTTATAAGAAATATCTGGGGGGAAAGGGGCTTAATTTATAACTCGTGGTATCACATGGATTTTGTGTAAACAAACCAAAAAGATGAGTGAAATTTGTTAGTGTTTCCAACCCTCTATGAAGGGTCCCAAGAATGGAAGGATTAGTGGCAATGGGATTGAAGACAGGATTCACAGGGGTTGCTTCTGAATTGAGGGTACTAAGAACAGACTTCACAAAACAGAATAAATATTCTCATATATGGATTTCGGCATCATCTGGGACTACATATGGGTTCCAAGGAACTAGTAACCCATAGCCTTGCTTTGGTATTTGTCAGAACCTTACAAATGTGACAAATGTCTGGAGAAAATTAAAGCATGTGGGTGTACATCAGAGATTAAAGCAAGTCATATAGCAGCTTAATAAGATGAATTCTTTAAGGTTTTGCTGAGGGCTGAGGACGTGCTCCTTTCCTCTGAGTTTAGGAGATCTGTGACGGCTTTTCCACGTAAGACACAATGAAGATGATGCCATGTTTGAAATGAAAAACTTTATTAAAAAGTTCCTACAACCATGGTCATGCTGTCCCCAACCTGTTCTCTCGGGATGCTCATTTTGGGAAAGGTCAGTGACCTTTTAAGGAAATTCCCTTTTCCTGTTACTTCTAGCTGTTAGAAAACATAGAGGCTCTCTGGTTGACCAGCAGACAAGAGTTCAGATGGCCTCACACCCCTTTGCTTCCAAATCTATGATCCCTAGGTTCCATGACAATAATGCAGCTGTTATTTTATGGCATTTAGCTTTTGATAACATTTAGTTTTACCAAGCCAGCATTTCCTGATCTTATCTTTAATCACACTTGTTTTGAGAGCGAAGTCCCAGCATTTTATCCATGGACATTTTGACTTAATGTGCCTGGCCAAGGGTTGGGTCTGAAAAATCCATTTTTTAAGAAGTAGTGCAGGGGCTGGAGCGATAGTCCAGCGGGTAGGGCGTTTCCCTTGCATGTGGCCACCTGTGCTGGCCCAGGTTCAATCCCGGCATCCCATATGGTCCCCCGAGCACCGCCAGGAGTAATTCCTGGAGTGCAGAGCCAGGAGTAACCCCTGAGCATTGCCGGGTGTGACCCCCAAAAAAGCAATAAAAAGTAATGCAGAAATGACCCCCAAATGCCACATAATTTGTTGAACAATGTTAATATGAATTTTTTCATGGTAAAGTTATTTCTTTAAGTACTTGGAATCGAACTCTTGGGATTTTAAGGTCCTTTTAAGATTTTTACTAAATCAGAGTAGCAAGAGAAGAGCTAATGAAGGCTGGCAGAGGGGAAGTATCATGGAAGAGGGACTGATTGGAAACTGATGCTTATAGGATTGGTCATGGCTTAAGAGAGAAAGAAGATATCACAGAGGGAGACTGAAGCAGACGGAAGGTGGAGAATGCATGAGTTCTCAGATGCCAGGGCATGCGATCACATTTACTACTACCAATACTTTGAGTAACTGCAATGTAAGCAACAAAGTTTTCTTTAACCAAGCATTTCTTTTCTGTGTGTTTTCTGCATTTGCTCACATTAGTGAACAATGTGAACAATATGACTATAGGACTCTTAGTGCCAGCATCATAATTACTTCTCTTGCACCCTACTCAGAAGCAAACACAACTATTCCCCATCTCCATAACTTTTGGACAACATACACATCAGTTTGTGAGTTGCACTGTGACTTGCACATGATGGATCACGCACTAGATCACTAGATCACTAGACATCCCATTGTTCATTGATTTCCTCAAGCGGGTGCCAGTAACATTTCCATTTGACCCTATCATGTGCCAGTGTAGTCCAATGGCATCTGGTTGTTTCAGGAAAATGAAGAGCCTCAAACCGTTCATCAGAGCAAAACCGGTTTGAGCCTAGGTAGGCAGCTCCCAGAGGCGGAAATCACTGGGAATTCATCAGATGGAATCAGGGGTCAGCCCTTCCCCCTCCATTTTGTCGAGCCTGGTGGTCCCGCCCAGGAGCTGCCCTGGGGCAACCAGCCATAGCATGCAGTCTCAAATGCGGCAGGGGGAAGCTGGAACTCCGCCTCCCCAGGCTCAGCTGACCATGGGGCTCCCAGGACGACAGACGGGTTTTGGGAATGGGCCCATCACCTCTGGGGTCCCGGAAGCAACTGGAAGAGACTCGCCCACCACACTAGCTGCCACCTTCGCTGTACAGATGCTGACCATGAGGCCCCTAAAGTCGCGGCCACTTGCGACCACGTGGTCTATCAAACTAGTGGAAACAATTATGTCCTTTAAAGTACTGCATTCTACGATGTGCAGGAAAGTTTGGTGGGAGGGAGAGATAAGAGAGGAGAGAAAAGACATACAGAACCCACCAAGTAGTTGAGGTGTGGGAGGGGGGGAGGTGGGGACATTGGTGATGGGAGACGGGTTTGGGTGGAGGGATGGGTGTTGGAACACTGTGGAGCCAAAACTCTACATGAGCACCTTGCAATCTTATGTCTAAAGGTGGTGTAATAAAATTTGGGAAAAGAAAAAAATAAATAAAAAAATAAAACAAACTCTGCAGCTAAAAAAAAAAACGTTCGCTCATGGTCTTGACGAAGAAGTTTGACCACCTTGTAGGTGGGTGGCCACGTGATCTTTTGACATCCCTGTGGGATCCAGTCGGTAATGGCTCTAGTCCAGCGGTCATTTCCAAATTGCATTACATGTCCAGCCCATCTGAATTTTGATTCCTTGGCAAATGAGGCAGCGTCCTTGACTCTGGAACAGCGACAGAGGTCGGAAATCGGATTCCTTCTCTCACTTGAGTGAGGCGTGATATTCCAAGCAAAGCTCTTTCGATTCCTCTTTGGGAGATCCGAATAGCATTCTCATCCTGCTTTCGCAGGGCCCAGGTCTCTGAGGCATATGTTAATGCAGGGAGAACAGTGGAGTCGAAGAGTTGTGCCTGGAGCCGGAGGTTCTTTGTCTTTTTTTGCTATTTCTTTGATGCTTTTGAAGGCAATTGGTGCTGCTCTCTTCCTCCTAGCAGCTCAGGTTTTAGGTCGTTCATCATGTTGACTTCTAGACCTAGGTACATATAACTGCTGCATTCAGAGATGTTTGTTCCATTGAGAGTGAATGGGGCCTCTGGAACTAGTTCATTTCTATGAACATAGTTTTGTTGAGATTCAGCTGTAGACCTATCTTTCCACATTCTCTGTCAAAGCCAGCCAGCATTTGTGCTGCTTGGCTAATGTCTGGTGTTTTTAGAACGATGTCATCAGCAAAGTGAAGGTGGTGTAGTTGCTGACCATCTATCTTCACTCCCATACCTTCCCATTCTAATTGTCGCATGATGTTCTTGAGGGTGGCGCTGAAGAGTTTTGGTGAAATGGTATCAACCTGCCAAACCTCTCTTTTGACATCAATGATCACTTCCTCGTAGAATGGTGAGATCCTGGTGGTGAATCCGTAATACAGCTCACGAAGGATCTTGATGTATTGGGTTTGAACACCCTGTTTGGCTAGGGCTTCGATAACCGCTTTGGTCTCAACAGAATCAAAGGCTTTTTTAAATCAATGAACGTGAGACAGGAGTGGCATCTTGAACTTCCTACAAACCTCAATGAGCTTGGTTACTGTGTGGATATGGTCGATTGTGCTGAATCCTTTCGGAAGCCAGCTTGCTTGCATGGTTGTCCTTCATCTAATGTTCTGCCAATCCTGTTCAGGATGACTTGAGTGAACAGCTCGTAGATGACTGACAACAGGCAGATGGGGTGATAGTTGCCAATGTCGTGAATGTCTCCCTTCTTGAACAGTAGAACTGTCCTACTGGTTTTCCATTGGGAGGGCACCTTGCACTCAGACAGGTAGTGTGTGAAGAGCCGAGCCAGTGTATTGATGAGTACTGATGGCAGATTCTTAAGGTGTTCAGGTCTGACTTTGTCTGGGCCTGGTGCTGTTCCTTTCTTTACTGATGAAATGGCATATCGGATTTCAGAAGGGAGAACATTGGGAATGACATATCCATCCTGTGGAATTTGGTATGTGGGCAGGTGGACGTGGCTATCAAAGAGATCTGAGTAGAAGTCATGGATAATCTTCTCCATTGCCTTTCTGGAAGATGTGATAGATCCATCAGGGCTTTGGAGGGCAGTCATCTTGGTCTTATAGTTGGCGAAGGACAGGTGGGCATTGCTTTTCCGGCTTCTCCTGCATCTTCCAGTATTTCTGCTCTTCTGTCTTTGAGGTCTTCCTTTATTGCTTCTCTGCACTGCTTTGCGAGCTTGGACGTTAGCATTTGGTCACCTGAGGCTCGCGCCTTGCCACGTTGGTGAATGAGCTTGTGAGTTTTTGAAGACAGGTGTCCTTTTGTGTCTTTTCTCTTTCTTGGCATTCTTCACACTATCATGGAGGTGCTGAACCAGTCGGTTGTATTCTTCATTGATGTCGTCAATGATGGTATCTTCCCATGTTGCTGCAATGGTGCCAAAGTGTTCCCAATTGGTGGTCGTTCTGGGAGTTCTCTTCTTAAACTTTGTAGCCTTTTCTCCCCATTGCGTGAAGTAGAATTTTGCATGAGGGAGATGGTGGTCCGATCCTGTTTGGGATTTTGGGACGACAGCAACATCGGTCAGGCAAAACCGTGGATTGAAGATGATGTGGTCAATTTCATTGTGGAACTGTCCACCAGGAGATTCCCATGTCCAATGTTTCGCTTCAGCCTTCTGGAACTGTGAGTTCCCATGAATGGTCTTGGTGGACATGATGAACTCAGATAGTCTCTCACCCCGTTCTTTCCATTCTAAGCCATGGGTCCCAATGTGGAGTTCTTCAGTTGATCTTCTCGGTCCTATCTTGGCATTAAAATCACCAACTATGATCTTGTTGAAGGTGTGATTTTTTTTTTATAGAACTTCTCCAGTTCCATGTAAAATTTCTCAATTTCATCTTCCTTGTATGTGGATGTTGGTGCGTAGACAACAAAGATAGAAATTGCTGGCAGTGGGCCACATCTCTTCAAGTGTAATCGTTTAATACGGTTTGTTATACATTCAAATGAATCAATGTTCATGGCCACGTTTGTGTTGACAAGGACACCGATGCCACCGACGCCTCTTTTGTCGCATGTTCCTAGGATGAGTTCTTCTCCGGTGTCAAAACGGTATGATGCGATTGACGCTTCCTCATCTCAGTCGGACCAATGATGTCATACTTGATCTTTTGCGCTAGCACTATCAGGTCCTCAATATATGCTTCCGATGCCAGCGTACGTGCATTGAAAGTACAGACAGTCATTTTAGTCCTTCTTCATTTGGCAGCCTAGTCGCCCCGGAAATTTTATCAGGTACCGCCTCGTTCGTCCTTCTTAGTGCTGCTGTATTAAGGGCTCGCAGATACCCCAGGCAGAGCAGATACCAGCTCTCCCCATTGTGCACGTGATTTACTTCCACACCCCTCTCAGAGAACCCTGCAAGTTACCGAGAATATACCATCCACACGGCAGAGCCTGGCAAGCTGTCCAATGTATATTCAATATGCCACAACCAGTAATAAAAATGTGTATCTTCCTGACCCTGAAAGAGCCCTTTAATTAATACATGATGGATATACCCATACATGTTTGTTAACAATTGTAGGAAAACTGGGGCTGGAGCATTAGTACAGTGAATAGGACCCTTGTCTTGCACACAGCCAGCCTAGGTTTTATCTCTGACACCATATATGGTCTCCCAAGCTCAACCAGGAGTAAACACTGAATACAGAGCCAGGAGTAAGCCCTGAGCACTTCAAAGTGTGGTCCCAACACACTCCTTCCTCAGAAAAAGTGTGCTTGAGACAGTTACTACATAGTTAACAGTATGCCAGACACTTTATTTTTTATTAAATCACTATGTGACCATTACAAAGCTGTTTCTGATTGGGTTTCAGTCATACAGTGTTCCATACCCATCCCTCCACCAGTACACATTTCCCAACACCAATGTCCCCAGTTTCTTCCCCCCCCCTAACCTCCTTCTATGCAGGCACTTTTCTTCCATGTCTTTCTCTTCTTTTCTCTCTCTGTCCTTTTGTACTTTGTGGTTTGCAACATAGATGCAAAAGGGTTATCATGTATATCCCTTAACCTACGTTCAGTACTCAGTCCTAATGTTACCTTTTCCAGCTATTACTAGAAAACTTCTGTCTTACCTACCATCTATAGCTTACCTACTCTCTGACCCCCCAAATACTTCTGGTAGATTGCAACCATTGACAAGTCCTCCTGACCACCTGTTTTCCCTGGTCTTGGATATTAGTCTCATACTATTTTTTAATTTTATGATGAATGCAGTCATTATATATTTTCTCTTTTAATTTCACTCAGTATGATACTCTCCATTTCCATCCATGTTTAGAAAAATTTCATGACTTCATTTTCCTAACAGCTGCATAGTATTCCATTGTGTAGATATACTGTAGTTTCTTTATTTAGTTGTCTGTTCTAGGGCACTCTGGTTGTTTCCAGATTCTGGCTATTGTGAATGGTCCTGCAGTGAACATAGAAGTGCATATGATGTTTCTGCTGTGTGTTTTTGGGCCCGCCAGAGAAATTCCCAGGAGTGGTATTGCTGGGTTAAATGGGAACTCAATATCTAGTTTTTGGAGGAATATCTATATTGTTTCCCCAAAAGGCTGGACCAGTTAACATTCCCACCAACAATGGATAAGAGTACCTTTCTCCCCACCTCCATTACTGTCGGGGAGCCTCCGGGGTCCCCAACAGTGTCAGAACAGAAGTTCTCTTCTATCTCCAAGGCCGCTGGGGAACGGATGAAAACTCACAAGTCTGGCACAGTTCCAAAAAAGGCTTTTAATAGTACAAAAGCTCTTCCACATCAATCCAATATAATGAAAGAACTATAATCTCTGGTCAGAACTTAGACCATACAAGAGAGCCCAAGTCTCCCACAAAAGAGAGACGATCTCACCCTAGAAGGAGTCCTACCCAAAGAGAAGGAGCAAAAGGCAAAGGTGCCTCAAGTCAGTCCCCTTATATACACCAAAGTAATTCTATCTGTGACAGGGAGGGTCGTGTCAACAAAGAAGCCTAACCAGATTGTAGAGAGGCGGTGCCACATCCTATTACAGGTATAAACAAAGTTACACCAAGGACTAATTCCTTCTACCTTAATCTTAAATCTACATAAGATTATCTCTTATGTAAAACACTGGAGAGAGAGAGAGCTGGTATAAAGTAATGCATCTTAATTTCATGAGCTTCAATAACACCAAACATTAGCCAAGTGGCACAAATGCTGGCTGACTTCGACCGAGAATGTGGAAAGATAGGTCTTCAGCTGAAGCTGAAGAAAACTATGTTCATGAAAAATGAACTAGTTCCTGAGGCCCCACTCACTTTCAATGGAACAAACAACTCTGAATACAGCAGTTATGTGTACCTAGGTCGAGAAGTCAACATGATGAACGACCTAAAACCTGAGCTATGCAGGAGGAAGAGAGCGGCATGGAATGCCTTCAAAGGCATCGAAGAAATAGCTAAAAGGACAAAGAACCTCTGGCTCCGGGCACATCTCTTCGACTCCACTGTTCTCTCTGCATTAACATATGCCTCAGAGACCTGGGCCCTGCGAAAGCAGGATGAGAATGCTATTCGGGTCTCCCAGAGAGGAATCGAAAGAGCTATGCTTGGAATATCACACCTCACTCGAGTGAGAGAAGGAATCGGAGTTCTGACCTCCATCGCTATCTAGAATCAGGGGCGCTGTCTCGTTTGCCAAGGCATCAGAAATCAGATGGGCTGGACATGTAATGTGATTTGGAGACAACCGCTGGACTAGAACCATTACCGACTGGATCCTACGGCATGTCAAAAGATCACATGGCTGCCCACCTACAAGATGGTCAGACTTCCTTGTAAAGACCCTGAAGAACGGTTTGAGGCTCTTCATATTCCTGAATCAACCAGATACCATTGGGCTACATTGGCATGTGATAGGGTCCAATGGAAGTGTTACTGGCGCCCGCTCGAGCAAATCGATGAATAACGGGATTCAAGTGATCAAGTGATCACATAATCTAGATGGTACTCACAAGGTCCCTTATTATATCTGCACGAGGGTGATTCTGAGTATCTTGTTCTCTGTATATTGAATGGGTCACACTTGCCTGCTTGAGAGCAAACTAGCATAATCTTCCTATAGTCTCAACGTAGCCAGGGTGGTAGTCTCCTGGTAAATTCTAACTGTCCCATGCTGGATGCAGTGGGTATAAAGAGGAGCTGTGCCCCATCTAGAAAACATAGAAGTCTTAGTAGATGTATAAGTCAGAAGTTTTTCAGAGTCAAGGTGACTTCTGTAACTGCCACACCCCTATATCAGTGTTTATATAGAAGAGAAATCTCATTAGAATGAACCTTAGCTTAAGTAGATTAAGCTGTGAGTGGGTAAAACTGCAAAGCTCCCAGAGTAGCTAAATCTGTCATCCAACACATTACCAGCACTGATTGTTTTTATTCTTTTGGATGTGGCTAGACAATTAACCATTTTTTAAAAAATGTTTGTTTTTTTGGCCACATCCTGCAGTTCTCAGGGGTTGTGAGCATTGAGCTGTGAACTCAGGAATCATTTCTTATGAGCGTGGAGGACCATCTGGATGCCCATGATCTAAATGGGCTGTCTGTATTCAAGACAAGTGCTCTACTTGTGGTATTATTGCTCTGCCCTGAACTAGGCACTTTAAATAGAATATTCTATTTACTCTTTAAAGATAATTACTGCAAAGTAACACTGTTATTCCCATTTTTCAGAAGTAAAAACTGATTTTTGATTTATCCAAAGGTCAGGGAGATTGGGGAATGGTGGTCTTTTCTTCTCACTAGAGAAGATGAACTTTAGATATCGTTGAATGGGTTAATAAAACTGTAAAAAGGGAGTGGACAGTTTGTGACTTTAACTCCCTCACAGGCTGCCTCTGCCTCAAGCAGTCTCCTTCCTTCCCAGCTGCTGCCTCTTTATCCTGCCCTGGCCATCCTCATGGGGCCTGGCAGTGCTGAAGCAGAGGTATATTTTCTGTTAGCTCTCTCTCTCTCTCTCTCTCTCTCTCTCTCTCTCTCTTTTTTTTTTTCATGACTCACACCAACACTGCATTAACTGGATTCAGATCTGCTCTTTCCTCTAGCCGATCGATATTAAAAGGGAAGGGCTCATGACTGTCTTAAACCTTCACTATGGCACGTTGTGTTGCTCCCAGCACACCCTGTGCTGTGTTGGTCACAGGGCACCATGGCATGTTTCTAGCACATGATAGTGGGCTCATATTCTTGATATGTATGGAAAATTGCATCCTGCACACAGAAGAGTGGAATCCCATCCACTGTAGTTCATGGAGTAGGGAGGCACCAAGGAATCAGAAATGAGAAAGTCAAAACCCCCATTTTCATTGAATCCAGTGGTCACTTGGGGAAGACTGACAATGAAAGAAAAAGGTACAAAATCTTTGAGTGGTGGCCGAGGATATAGTGCCAAGACAAGGAGGTACTCCAGCTCTACTTTTAGGAGTTAACTAAGTACCTATGGAGGACGATTAATTGTCCATGGCAAGGGTTGGGGGGAATAGAAGTGAAGGTACAGGAGTATGAAGGAACAAGACATGTTTGTGCAGCATATTGTTGATGCTGTAGGCAAGGTGTGTAGGACCAAAAAAGGAAATAAAACAATGACTTGTGCAGGTTTGAACTCCATTATTTTTAAAATTTTATTTTATTATATCACTGTGAGATATACAATTGCAAAGATGTTCATGGTTGGGTTTCAGTCATACAGGGTTCCAGCACCCATCCTTCCACCAGTGCACATTTACCACCACCAAAGTCCCCAGATTCCCTTCCCTCTCTCCCAGCCTTTCTTCTAGCAGGCACTAAACTCCATTTTTAAGGAGCTAGTGAGTCTTAAATATGCCTTTTCCTGTAAGAATTTAGAAAAGATTTTCAGGAGAGTTTTGAGGAGGAGAAGTCACACTGATTGACAGCTTCTCTTACATTGGTGGGGGACAGGAATGTTGCTGCTTCCTACGCTCGCTCTATGGAACAATCGTACGAAAATAGCATGGCAACTCTGGGAAACAAAGCATAATAAACTCTAGAAAAATCTTGAAAGAAATCTTACAGACATTTACAGAGTTCAAGTGGTAAATAATTTTATTATATTGGTAAGAGAAGGAAATCATTTCTTTTGACTCTCTGGAGTGTCAGATTTTACAGGGAGCAATTTAAGAGTTGATTCCACAGAAATGAAAACCATAACACTTTAACTTTTAGATATGCTTCTAAAGGTATTTTAATATTCCAGCTTTTTAGAGTCTATATTTTTTTGTTCACATATTCCTTTATGTATAGGAACAGATGTTTATTGAAAACTTTTTTATTTACATGTAAAGCACTGTTTTAGGTCTAGAAGGCGTATGAACAAGACTGACAGGAACAAGACCCCATTCTCATGCAAGACAAGAGCTTGGACTCCAGACTTCCAAATGGTGATAAAGCTTGAGATGACCAAATTGCTTCTTTTGTAGCCAAGAATTATTTATGTGGGATCTCTGAAAATATAACTAGGGCTACATTTCTTCATAACTAGACAAGCCCATAAACCCCAAGGGTGTACGCACAGTCTGTGCCTTGCAAGAGAGGTAGATGTAGACAGCATCATTAAAGCCAATTGCTAACATATACCCAGAGCTATTTGGGGACTAAGAGAATTGAGGATTTATTTAACATTGGAAAAACAGAAGAGTTGGCACCTGTAGGAAATTTTGCCAATGCAGTTATCTCAACTGCCATAAACATTTCAGTAATGTCAGTTGCTAAATGATACCAGCATTGAGCTAATTAGTTGCAAATAATGCAAAACCCAAATAGTGCCAAGAATTCTTTTAAAGCATAATTAGTTTTGTTTTCTTTCAGCTCATTTTCCTACACTTCTTTGTTGGGTATTCTTGTAGCTATACAACATATATGTTGGAGAGAGAGAGGATGTCAGTAGATATTTTTATTTGTTTGAGTTTTAGATACATCTGGAAATGATGTTTTATTAACTAACTGGGTGGAATGCCTGTAGCCTGGTCAAATCATCATGTAAAATTAAGCAGCACACCTTCAAATGTATTTTAGCTAAAAGATACTACACTTTAAGGAAAACAATAGGGAGGGAACTTAGGAAATTCTGCATGAGCTATTTTATTGGTTGTTGCGAGCATAGGTTTTATTTTTATTTTATTTTAGTTTAGTTTAGCGTTTTTGGGCTGAACAGAGCTGTGCTAAGGATTTACTCCTGGCTCTGTGCTCAGGGATCATTCCTAGCTGAGCTCAGAGGACCAAATGCAAAATAGACCATGTCTAAAACAAGTGCATACCCCATTGTACTGTTGTCTCTCTAGCTTGAAAGACAGTATTATATATATATATGTGTATGTATATATATATATATATATATAATTATGTGGAGGTAATCAGTAATAGCCATTCACACAAGGCCCAATTAAAGAAAACTGCACTGTGCTGATGGTGAAGGTGCAGTGACATTGTACAGGAAAAGCAGAAACATCAACACTATTGTAACCATGTTATCTCAACTACAATAAAAAATAAAAACATGCAGGAAGCAAAACTAACACTCCTGGGGGCTGCAGGATCTGTCTCAATTCACTGTAGAGCCCATCTCTGAACTCGCATCTCAGCTCACTGCAGAACCCATCTCTGGGTCTATCACCTTAGCTCATTGCAGAATCCATCTGTGGTTTATCACCTCAGCTCACTGCAGAACCCAGCTCACCTCCTCAGCTCACTGCAAACCCATCTCAGGGTCTATCACCTCAGCTCACTGCAGAACCCATCTCTGGGCCTTCACCTCCCCTGCCTTATCTGTGCATGTCATTTACGAGACACTGCCAAGTTCTGGACTCAACACAGAGATGAGCAACTTTGTCCTTCTGAAGCTTAGAAGTGACTTAAGGTCCTTTATTTTTCTTTTAAAATAGGATGTTGTCATTATCATCTTTTTTTCTCTTATTTTTAAATGAATTAGCATGCTTTACAAGACTATGTGACTTAGGGGTACATTTTCACACCTCCTCGCAGTGTCTATTATTGCATGGCATCCACCACCAATTATCATCAGGATTTTATTTTTGGTTTTGTTTTCTTTTGGTGATATTTCAGAGAATGCTCTCCTTCACTTGGTGTGCCAGAAGAAAACTAGGATAATTATCTTACCATTTACTTGATATAATGGAAGAAGAGATAATCAACAGGTCATAGTTACGCCTCAAGTCAAAGATGCAAAAAAATAAAATAAAAAGGATTAAGTGGGGGAGAGATGTCTTGTGGTAAAAACTAAGAAAACTCCAGTTACCCAGGTTGAGGGCGTTTCCTGTGGCAGCCAAATCACTTCCTGAGATATGAACTGTGCTTTGCATTTCTTGTGCTTGCGTTAAGAAGTGTCCATTTTGTGTTTGGGAATTAGCACTGGTGGAGGGATGGGTTCTGGAACACTATGTTGTAGAGATCCAATTATGAACATCCTTGCAATTCTATATCTCACATCACTGTATCACTGTATCACTGTCTTCCCGTTCATCATCGATTTGCTTGAGCGGGCACCAGTAACATCTCCATATGTCCTGTCTCATGCAAGTAGAGCCCAAGGGCACCTGCTTGCTCCAGGAACCTCAAACCATTCACTCAGGTCATGGGAATGAGGTCTTATAGAGTGAGGTCTATAAGAACTCAGAAGGTATTTGGCATATCAAATACAACACGGGTAGCTTGCCAGGCTCTTCCGTGTGGGTAGCATACTCTTGTAGTCATCTCTAAATCTATATCTCACATGGTATAATAAAAATTAAAAAAATGAAAGAGAGTCAGAGAGAGAGACAGAGAGAGAGAGAGAGACAGAGAGAGAACAGAAGGAAAAGAAAAAATACCTGCTATAGATATGGGAGGGAGGGAATGTGGGGACGTGGTGGTGGGAATGGGGCACTGGTGAAAGGATGGGTGCTGGAGCAAAAGTCTGACTGAGACCCAATTAGGAACACCTTTGTAATTGTATATCTTACGGTGGTATAATAAAAAATTAAAAAAAAAGAAGTGGTCATTATTTGGGTTCACTATTCTTAGAGACTTAGCAATAGTTTACACTTTTTGGTGAAAGCTTAGACTTGTTGAGATGCTTATACTAAACTGCCTTAGTGATAAGGAAAGAGAAGTGAGAGGAGATTTAAAGAGAAGAACAAGAGAGAAAAGAGCTGCCTTACACTGGCAGGTGTTCAAGTGGAAACCTAAACTCTGTTCTCTCTCAGGATGGAGAGATTACAGGGAGAGATAACAGGGGAGAGGTTCCCAGATAGCAAGAACTCAGAAGGAGACGGTAACATGGAAGACTGAACCTTAGGCACAGTGGATGTAGGTAAGACCAAGATTCCACATCTGTTTGGACTCAGGTGTACCTGGTCAGTTTTCCTCCCTGGATAGTATGAGTCTAGGTCATAAAGGAGTGGCTGTGGCAACATGGGCTTCATGTTGGTGTTCTGTCTGGGTGTTTGGAGTCTCCTAGGTTTTGTAATATTGTAGAGCAGGAAGTGTTAAGAAACCTTTGAAGGTTCTGAGAGATTATCCAAGTTCAAGCTGATTATTTAGCTATTACTATTTCATGGATTCCAGAGCCTTCATATCTGGGCCAGAGATGAAGGGTAGTTTATTACTCATAGTAGTATTTGCATTCCAAATGTTACTATTTTTGTCTCAAGTCTCTAAGCCCTACTGCCCATATGATTATATGAAGTGAGCCACATTATTCCTGGATATTCATTAGGGGACCTGGAAGTCACAAAACATCGATCTTGTATAATGAATAGTAAGCATGGGTCCCCTTTGCTCTAGAGGGGATTTCATTAATATATTCTAAGCCATTTTTATGTTTTTATTTAAATGCCTTTAAATAGAAAATTTGAAACAAAGACAGTCTGTACTTCTGCCACCCAGATAGGAGAACGAGAGATTCTTGAAAAATTTTCTTCCAAAAGAGGGACATTCTGTAATGCCTGAGACTAAACTTCTGTTATAGAATAGGGACTTGAATTTAGATTGAATTTGGCAAAAGAAAAAATGACATATTGAAAAAGAGTCTTCAACAGACCTACTATACTATTATGTGCCAGGTACAACACTTCATGCTTCTGGGGCTTTCTTACGAGCCAGGAGCCAGAAAGATCTGAGTTAAAATTCTGATCACCTCCTCCTGGAAAGTTGTTTAACCCTGCCTCAATTTTCTCAATAATAAAATAATGCTAATGTGATTAATACTGACAATAATCACTTGATCACTTGAATCCCGTTATTCATTGATTTGCTCGAGCGGGCGCCAGTAACAGTTCCATTGGACCCTATCACATGCCAATGTAGCCCAATGGCATCTGATTGATTCAGGAATATGAAGAGCCTCAAATCGTTCCTTCAGGGTCTTGACAAGGAAGTCTGACCATCTTGTAGGTGGGTGGCCACGTGATCTTTTGACATCCTGTGAGATCCAGTCGGTAATGGCTCTAGTCCAGCGGTTGTCTCCAAATCGCATTACATATCCAGCCCATCTGATTTTCGATGCCTTGGCAAACGAGACAGCGTCCCTGATTCCAGAATCAGGGACACTGACAATAATAGGATTATATTAACAATAATAACATTAATATGATTAATACTACCAATAATAATTTATGCTTCATCTATGGTATGAGGGATAAATAAGTTGGTGCCTGAAAAGAAATTAAAATGCTTCTTGGTTTTGAGTGAGTGCCAAATATTTAGGAGCGATTTGTCTGTAAAGGCATACAGTCTACTACTGCCCACTGTATGTGGGAAATGGGCAATTAGTATCAGGAACAACTGGAAGTCTTCTTTTCTGAGTATCATATTTTATTTCTAGTTCTTCTTCTGGATTGGAAGATGATTTTTGTTTTGTTTTGGTTTGGGGCCATACCTGGTAGTACTCAGGGTTTACTTCTGGCTCTACACTCAGAGGTCACTTCTGGTGGGGCTTGGGGGAGAAGGCAAAGGGTCAGGGGTTGAACTTGGGACAAGTGCTTTACCTGCTGTACCTTTCCTCGGACCTGGGAAGACTTTTTCAATAAGCAACGGTTTGAAGAAAATTTGAATTTTCCATATCTTAATCCTTCCTGCTTTGCATGAGTTGATGGTAACATTGTTACTTCAAAGAGAAGAGGCTTTGAATACTGAGGGTAAAGCGTAAATATCTAAAGTGACTCTAAGGAAAATGAACAGTTGGGACAAGTGCCCAGTTTAGGTGACTAGAGGCTAGGAGGTAAGATCACCTCAATTTTGCAGACAATGAATGAGTCAACAGTAGACCCAAATAGTGGCTTTTCAGCTTGCAGCAGCTGAAGAAGGGTGGAGGTAGCTGGAGTTTATTCCCCAGACAAGTTGCCTCTGGAAAGAATAGCACAGTAGGTAGGGAGGGCATTGGCCTTGCACATGGCCTACCTGGCTCGATCCTTGCCATTCCATATGGGTCCTGAGCACCACCAGGAGTAATTCCTGAGTGCAGAGCCAGGAGTCACCTCTGAACATCCCGGGTGTGACCCAAAAAAGAGAAAAATAAAAGCTGTCACATACAAGGAAAAAAAAAATCTCATTGTCTTTGCATGCCATAATGTGTTCAAAAGTTGGAAACTGCCGATTTAAGGAGTAGACACTTCCAGGTTCATAATGGAGAAGGTTCAGGTTCAGGTTCAGGTTGATAATAGAGAAGGTTTTCAGTAGGTAGTGACAGGTTAAAGGTGTTTACATGTGGTTTCCTGACACACCTCAGTGTATCCCTGAGCACAGAGCCAGGAGTAAGCACCTTTATGTGTTGCTGTATTCCTCTAAAGAAAGTTCAAACTAAGTTCAAAATTGATCAAATCCAAGCAGGGAAAAGAGAGGTATGCAGGATTCTAGGAATTCCAGTAACGTGTTACAAAACAGAAGTTGTAACACTGTGGTTGGCATCCTCAGAACTTAGGCCAAGCAGGAGATCCCAAGCGGGAGCCAGTTGTCAGGCATAAAGACCCTAAAGGTTTGTGGTAGATAATCAGCTTCTGTCAGTGGGAATGGGGCTGGGTCCTAACTGGCAGGCCAAGGACTCCAACTTGGTTTCCAATCAGAAACCCATTTTTCTGGAAACTAAGATGTCAATTCCATAGTGATTCGCCCAGAAAGCAGAATGAGTCTCCTTCCAGAAGCCCAGGCTACTGGTTTAGGATTCCTTGTGATTTATCAGTTAGAGACAATTGGAAACTGAATGTGGAGCAGAGCTAGACTTTGGATTTAAGTTTGAATGTTAAGGAGAAAGCCAGGAAGAGAGCTAGCCAGGCCTCATTTTGGAGCTGTGCAGGGGCAGAGCTTTGCCGAGCTGGGTTTGTCTTTTCAAATCTAGAATTGAGCTGACCACCCCCATTTCCATGTCAGTGGAGAGCTTTGTTCCTTGCTAAAGATGAAGAACAATTTGGTTCTGTTCTGCTTCATGAGATCACAGGATTTTTTTCTCTCTTGAGTGGGTTAAGTAATAAAATCTGATAGTCATGCTCAGCCTTGTAGCAGCATTTGAGTCATTTATTAATGCAGGGACATTAATCTGCTTTGTTATAAATACAGGATAATTACCCAGATGATGTGTGAAGTTCTTTCTAAATTTCTTTTCTTTATTTAGTCCAACATAAGAATTAGCATATGGTGTCTTTGCCATGGTACATGTGGATGAGGTCACTTATGAAGAAAGCAAAAAAGTTACTTCTCAGTGGGTGTGGTTCTGAGAATCATCAGTCATTAAGGACATTGAAACCTTCTTTGTGACTTGGGCTGGGTAGGGGGACACACAGAGACAAAAACTCTAGCATGTGACCTCAAAGATTTATAATTTATCGTGGTGGAGGCAAGCTGAGCTCTTGAAGTGTAGATTTGGGTGTTTCTTATATAATCTTTGCAATTGTTTCCTATTGCTTTGTAACAAAATTTCTTCAAATTTATCAGTTTAAAACAAGGAGATTTTTGGTCTCATATTTTGGTGTCATATTTTGGTGTCAGGAATCTTGGGAACTAGTAGCTCTTGAGGATGCAGTCAAGTTCTTGACTGGGACGCCAGTCACCTGAGAAGCTGGAGGATCTATTTATTAGACGACTCAGTCATATTGGGCAGACCTTAGTTGTTCTTTGCCTGTTGACTAGATGAAATTCTTCAATGACTGTGTGTTCTCAGTACTCAATGATTAGCTTTCTCTCCAGAGCAGGAGAGTGGGGTCAGTCCAATAGTCACAGAGTTCTCTGTAACCTGATTCCTGACAGCATATCACTTTTTACTTTATTTTTATTTTATTTTTTTACTTTTTTAAAACTTAAACATCATGATTTGCAAACCTTTACAGTTGTTTCAGATATTCAGTGTTCTACCACCAGTCCCACCACCAGTGTGACTTTTCCTCTGCCAGTATCCCCAGTTTTCCACTTACTCATTAAGCTTGCCCCATAGCATATTGCTTGTTACAACAAAATGGCAAACTGAATTGTCAAAAAATAGACTAATAAAAGTCATTTTGTGTCATTGTTACTTCTCATAATAGTGTTACTAAACGCATTGTCTGAGAACTTACTGAGTTGGTTGATGCTCGTTGAGTTTCTATGTGATTGTTTTCATTCATTGAGCTCGGTGGGCTCCTGTGTAACTTTCCAATCAAATTTACTATGCTCCTACTGGGCTGTCAGTGCTGTGAAATTTGTAATGTTGCCTAATCACGTATGTGACTGCATACTCCAGGAGATATAGAGCTGGGACCATTCCGTGGCTGTGGAGGTAGAAGGTAGACTATTTTTATGCTGTGGGATGTCCAGTATGGCTTGGGGCTGCTAGACCTTCCAGCATGGAGGAAGAACTTACCTACCCAATTCCAAGAAGGTCTCAAAGTTCTCAGCCCAGAGATTGCTCTATGTGAGATCATTCAGAATAGAAATTTCATATCCTAGTGGTCAGGTAGAGCCGCTTGACAACAATACTTGAGGACATGGTATAGGCATCATTTCTTTTCTCAGTCAATATGTGTATTTTTTAGACAAAATTGTTCATGAAAATTTGTTATAGACATTCAATATTCCAACACCAATTCCATCACCATTGCACCTTCATACTACCATTGTTTCCAATTTTCCCATTCACCCCTTAAACTTGCCCCTATAGCAGAGCTTCAATAATTTACTTTATTATACTGCTTGTTATAAATAATTTGCTAAAAATTATCAAGAAATGTTTTGTTAGAAGAAAGTTAGTGAAGATTCTTCAATAACACTATGGAGCAATTAAGTCCTTGTACAAGAAATTACTAATATGTTGTTACAGGATGAACAATGTGTGTTTATATTTTGTTAAACAAGACTGATTGCCTTATACTCTACATTCCCATTGAATGTGGTGTGCTACTTGGTTGATCAGTATTGTAGAATTTGAGATGTCCAGGAATTCAAAAAAATTTTTTTTGTTTTGCTTTTTTGGGTCACACCCGGAGATGCTCACGGGTTACTCCTGGCTCTTCACTCAGGAATCACTCCTGGCGGTGCTCGAGGGACCATGTGGGATTGTGGGATGCCAGGGATCGAACCTGGGTCAGCTGCGTGTAAGGCAAATGCCCTACCCGCTGGACTATCGCCCGACCCCCAGAATTCCAAAATTTTTTAAAGGGATGATAAATATGGAGTTAAATTTTTAACTGGATAGAGGCCGTAGGTGTGTGTGTGTGTGTTTTGTGTGTGTGTGTGCATGTTTGTGTGTGTGTGACTTCTAGTCTTCTGAAGAACAGGGAGATGGGGGAGGTAGCCCATCCCGACCCCATGAAAATCTGAAGATTTCAGTCACAAAACCACACATCTGAAGTTTTACAGCAGATCTCTTTCGAGATTTATATATTAGTCTCTGGATCATGGCCAGTGGATAATATTACTTGGCTCCTGAGGCATTAATGCCAGGCCTTCCAGAAGAACAGGGAGATGAGGTATCCCATCCATGAACATAGGAGTCAGGCCCAGAACTCCACCCAGCCGACCAGCCCATCACAGCCCGGATCATCGACACCCACCCTGCAGCAGTTTCTTCCTCAATCCGGCCCAGAACTCCACCCAGCCGACCAGCCCATCACAGCCCGGATCATCGACACCCACCCTGCAGCAGTTTCTTCCTCAATCCGCCCAGGTATGCTGGTCCAGAGACTCTTAGACATGGGGCAGAGCTGTTCCTTGCTCTCCCTGTGCCCAGCCGTTCATGAGGCAGTCGGGAGGCATGGTGGGTTCTAGCCTTGGCCCACCACCCCGGCAGAACCTCACAACAAGCCAGACGACCCCCCACCCACTCCATGGGCGCCGCCATTTTCCACATCCGGACTTCCCTCTCTTCAGAACTCCACCCAGCCGACCAGCCCATCACAGCCCGGTTCATCAATAAATGCTTTATTTGGAGGTGTTTAAATAATATGCCTCCCGCACGGCAAGCCTAGCAAGCTGCTCATGTTGTATTTGACATGCCAAATGCCAGTAACAATTATATTAGGTCATTCCCATGACCTAATATAATGGTTTGAGGCTCTTTATGTTCCTGTAGCAAGCCGATGCCCTTTGCTCTACTGGCATGAGACAGGACATATGGAGATATTACTGGTGCCCGCTCTAGCAAATAGATGATTAACGGGAAGATCGTGATCGTGAAGATCGTGATTATTAGGACCAACTTGGAGGATGATGAACAGCCCTGCTTGATTATATCATATAATTTATCCCTACATTATTCTATTTCTTGTCCTATTGTTTATTTGTTTGCTTACAGCTTGTTGATCCTTCTCCCTGGCCCCCACCCCCATCCATGATGAAACCTCTACGAGAGCAGGGACACTTAACTGACATCCGAAAAGAATATTCAGTAAAAGAATGGCTATGTGACAGATTCACCCATACAAACCAGAAAAAAGTCATGGCTTTATCAATAGCATTGCCATATGTGGTCTATAATGGTCAATGTAACTAGTGCAGGCTAAGGAAACAGACATGGGGATTGGGAGGTGGGAAATGAGGGTCTTTGGTGTTTGGGACACACTGGTGGTGGAATTGGTAGTGAATGATGAATCTAAGAACTGTATTGTGAAAAACTGTACTTTGTGAATCATGGTGTTAAATTAAAAAAGAATGGCTGTGTGAACCACATGTGTAGGTTGTCACTAACCAATAGCTATTTCCTTTAAATTGATTTTTATCACCTTAGTTTGCGATTTTTTTTAAAGGAGGTAGCTTTAGAAAAATCACTGACTATTCAAAGAACTAGGAGAGTTCAGTATATATATATATATATATATATATATATATATATATATACAAAAAAGCAAACCGTCGTTAATGATTTAAAGGAATTAGCTATATTTGTGGCCTTTATTTTGTATCCTGTCACAACATGTTCTAATAATCAAAATAGTCTGGTAGCATACATCGTAATTTAAAAATTGCTTTTGCTTTCTATATTTAATTCAATCTTAACAGCACCATATTTAAATTTATGGAGGTAATATTTATGGATGAGGTATTGGAGGTTTGTGGAGAATGAGACTCACCTAAGGAGTAAGTGGGGATATGGGACCTAAGCAAAGCCTCTACTCTAAATCAAGGACACCGTTTCCAAGTTCTGATTGCCTTTGTTTAAAGCTTGCATAATTCTTCTCTCAGGATAATTTTTAATCATTTTATAAAATTATATTCTCAGACTATCTCATCTTAGAATAATTTAATTTCTTTCAGAAGTGCATAAACCTTTTCATACACATCAGGGTGCTTGTATTAACTTACCATTATGTCACAGTTCTGAATTGTTTATTTAGTTTAATTTAGTTATCAATTTTGACTTCCTGCTGTGTGTACCAGAAGTATGCTAGGTGTTGCATATAAAAAAGGTGACTAGGATGTATGTCTTGATTTTAAAGAAAAGTATCATTTCTTGTGTTTCAGGTTCACTGTTCTAAGAGAAAACAAAGTATTTTTAAGAATTCTTGAAAAAAATACAGAAATGTATAAAGTAGGAAAAAAAGCACCAACTAACACACTGGCAAACATTTACTACTATTAACATTTTGGGAACATTTACTCCAGTGTGTATGTGTGTGTGTTTGTGTGTGTGTGTCTGTGTGTGCATGTGTGTGTGTGTGTGTCTGTGTGTGCATGTGTGTGTGTGTGTGTGTGTGTGTGTGTGGCGCCTGCTTGCCTCCATGCTGCACTATAGTATTTGAAAGCAAGATAAAACTAGAATGGTACACATAGTTTGATATTAATCTTTTAAACTTGATGCCATATTATGAACACATTCTACTTACTTAAAAATTTTGTAAGAAATAGGTTTCTTTTTAATGTTACAAAAGTTGTAAAATCAATATTTTTCAGCATAAATCTTCAAAGCTTATGATCAAGTTTTCTAGAATGCATGATGGATTGATGCTCATAAAGAAATCACATGTGCTTTGGGGATGAGAATGGAACAGAGATACAATGAGAGAAACAGTTTTTATGCAGGTGGTGGAATGGGTTATGGAGACAGAATAGCTGGTATAAAGGTGACATCTATGAGAGGGTGACCACTGCAATATAGTTGCTAACATGTGTCTGGACATGTTTCTCTCATTTGGAAGTTAAAATATATATATATATATATATATATATATATATATATATATTATTTTTGGGGAGCCACACCCAGTATTACTAATGAGCTCTGAGCTTGGAGCTGGACTCTGTGCTCAGATATCACACATGGTGCTCAGGGGACCATGTGTGGTGCTGGGATTTGAACCAGGGACATAGTGGTCACAACTGCTTTTTAGGTAAGTGCCTTACCATGAATACTATCCCTCTGACACTGTGATACCTGGTTTAGATTTGACTCTAATGAGTGGTGTATTACCTCAGTAGAAACACAGTAAAAACTAGGGACAGGAGAAATAGATCTTAAATGGATTATTATATGATTGTTTATTAAAAAAAAGAGTGTAGGTCCTCTGGTTGTGGGGCATTTTCCCAGCGACCGGACAACGAAAATGGTGGCTAGTGTGATGGACGAGTCCCATCCGGCTGCTTCCGGGACCCCCGGAGGCGACGGGCCCACTCCCAAAGCCCATCTGCCCTCCTCGGGGTTCCATGGTCAGCAGAGGCCCGGCGCGAGCCAGGCTCCCGCCTCCCGAGCCGTCTGCGAGACTCTGGATGCCGGCCCGCCAGCAGCTCCTGGGCAGGGAAACCGGGCTCGACACGATGGAGGGGAAGGGGTGACCACGCCTCCATCTGACGACTTCCCAGTGCTTCCCGCCTCTTGGAGCCGCCTCCAGGTAGGCGGCTCCAAGCGGCTCCAAGAGGCGGGAAGGTGATGGGTGATGGGTTCGGTGGAGGGTGCATGTTGGAACCCTGTGGAGCCAGGACTCTACATGAGCATCTTTCAATTGAAAAAAAGGAGAAAAGGTGGAAAAAAAATAAAATAAAGAACCTGCCATAGAGGCAGATTAAGGGAGGGGGAAGGGAATCGGGGACATTGGTGGTGGGAAATAGGCACTGGTGGAGAGATGTGTGCTGGAACACTGTATGACCAAAACCCAAAACCCAAACATGAACATCTCTGTAATCGTATATCTCACGGTGGTATAATAAAATATTAATAAAATTAAAAAAAGAGTGTAATATAGAATGATATGTAAAAGCATGAACTCAGACCAGCAGCATTGACACTTACCTGTGTTACTGGCTTACCTGTGTTACTGCAAATACAGAATATCAGACTCCGCTGCAGACCTTGATAAACTAGATAGCTTAATAATATTATGTCCTGTATCTTTTGCCCTAACCAACTGACAAAACTGCATTTTTAGCTTGCTGCCTAATTTCTTTTTACCATACACAGAACCTGTGTTAGAAAATGCATAAGCAGTTATTGCCATTATAGTCATGGCTATTATTATTATTACCTTGATTTTATGGTGCATATTTTCTTTTAAGAGCCAAAGAGCCTTAAGAAATATTAGATTACTAATCCTTACAATATCACTGTGAAAGAGGCAGGTGGAAAATAAAAAACAAGTATCAATATTATGCTAAATCATACTTAAGTATATGGTGTGAAATCCTGAACAATCAAATGAAAGCAATATTCTTTGCTTCTGGTGGAGTATTTTATGTTTATATCGTTACGCTGTAAAATCTCCGAGGCATAGAAGAACTCTGTGACCTATCGTGTTTTTCTCCATTTCTCCTTTAGGTAATATTCCATGTGCATTTGCATAAAAATTGGAATAGTAAAAAAAAGTGTCTAGCACTGGAAGAGATTTTACAGACAAAAACCTCATACATGCAAGTAAAGTAGAATTACTTAGAATTATTGAGTGAAATGGAAATTAAAGGGTATAATTTAGTCAGGTTTTTTCCCCCTTCCTTCCTTCCTTCCTTCCTTCCTTCCTTCCTTCCTTCCTTCCTTCCTTCCTTCCTTCCTTCCTTCCTTCCTTCCTTCCTTCCTTCCTTCCTTCCTTCCTTCCTTCCTTCCTCCCTCCCTCCCTCCCTCTCTTCCTTCCTCCCTCCCTCCCTCCCCTCCCTCCCTACTTCCTCCCTCCCTCCCTCCCTACTTCCTTCCTTCCATCCTTCCTTCCTTCCCTCCCTCCCTCCTTCCTTCCTTCCTTCCTTCCCTCCTTCCTTCCTTCCTTCCTTCTTTTCCCTCCTCCCTCCCTCCTTCCTCCCTCCCTCCCTCCCTCCCTTCCTCCCTCCCTCCTTCCTTCCCTCCTTCCTTCCTTCCTTCCTTCCTCCCTCCCTCCTTCCTTCCCTTCTTCCTTCCTTCCTTCCTTCCTTCCTTCCTTCCTTCCTTCCTTCCTTCCTTCCTTCCTTCCTTCCTTCCTTCCTTCCTTCCTTCCTTCCTTCCTTCCTTCCTTCCCTCCTCCCTCCCTCCTTCCTTCCTTCCTTCCTTCCCTCCTTCCTTTCATCCTTCCTTCCTTCCCTCCTTCCTTCCTTCCCTCCCTCCCTCCCTCCCTCCCTCCCTCTCCGTCCCTCCTTCCTTCCTTCCTTCCTTCCTTCCTTCCTTCCTTCCTTCCTTCCTTCCTTCCTTCCTTCCTTCCTTCCTTCCTTCCTTCCTTCCTTCCTTCCTTCCTTCCTTCCTTCCTTCCTTCTTTCCTCCTCCTCCCTCCCTCCTCCCTCCCTCCCTTCCTCCCTCCTTCCTTCCCACATTTGGCAGTTCTCAGGGTTTGCTCCTGGTTCTGCACTCAGGGATCACTCCTAGTAGACTCCATGGACCATATGTGGTGCTGGGGATAGAACCGAGAGGGCTGTGTGAAAGGCAGATGATGCCCTACCTGCTGTACTGTTGCTCTGGCCCCATAATCTAGTCACTTAGTATATTGAAGCATTTATGAACTGAGTCCAATCCGTCTTTCCAGGTTGCTGATTACTGTGACACTTTAGCTCTTTTCAAACTTTAAATCATTTTGTTCATCACATTTGTAAATTCTACTACTTTCTTAAAAAAATAAAAATCTTTAAATCAATTTTCTTCAAAAAGAAATTTCATATTGCCACCACAAATGGAAGACCAATCAATCAAGTACTTTATGTGGTAGAAAATAAAATAACACTTAAAATAAACATCGGGAAACCCAACAGTGTTACTAAACTCTAGCCTATAGTTGAGCCCGACGACTGACGAGAGGGAATTAGCAAGTTCTGGAGTGGTAAGAAAGATATATTGGCACCAAACTGAGACTCTTCTTCAGGCAATTAGGATGAATTGACAAGAATGATGTAGGATTATTTTCTGTCTTATAGTATCACTGGATACCTAATTTCTTCTTACTCTCAGTTTTCAATACCAATTCTCATGTGGCCAGAAAGCTCTGACACCCTCGCCCCATTTTCCCTGCTTCCTTTCTCTGAATCCTTCTTTGCTCGAAGCAGAGCTCTTCCACTCCTTTGTGACTTTGTTTCTCCTAATTTATTTATTCTTCAGTTAGCTTTTAAATTACTTCTGATGAGGTTCCTTGAGTTCCTGGTCTTGTTCAGAAAAATCACTGTCTTTTAAATCCCTTCCTTTATAGTAATTTATATCGCTAATACTTCAACTTCTTGCCTGTGAATCTACCTCCTTAAATGGAAGAGCCATCCTTCCTATCCAGCTGATAAGTCTTTGAGGGCAGGTTGGCTTCTAGAATATTCTCTGCATGGAGCATGTCCCTATTCAAGGTGCTAACTAGTACTCAGTAGGTAGCTGTTGCTTTTTCCTTTCTCTCCCTCCCTCCTCTCCCCTCCCTCCCTCCCTCCCTCCCTCCCTCCCTCCCTCCCTCCTCCCTCCCTCCCTCCTCCCTCCCTCATCTTTCTCTTCCTTCCTCAAAATATTTGTCCCTGATTTTGCTTCATTTGTGCTTGGAATGTTCATCTCCTAACTGGGTTTGTATCACAGGAGTTTCTCCTCCCTGTTTGAACTCACTCTGTTCCTTGTCATTACAACAGAAGTAGAAATTTTGGCAGCCAGTGAGAAGGCTCTATTTTCATTTATTTCTGCTTTGATCTGGAAATTATGGTTTGTGCTCTTTGTGATATCTTAAGCACCCTAGAAAAAGAACCTTTTCTAACTTAGAGAAGGTAAATGAAGTCAAATGAAAATTTGGGGTTTTGATTCAGTCTAGTAGTCCAATCACCTCGAAATCATAGAATACATCTCTGGAAGAGATGAGGAAACAAAAAGTCTTAGAGCACCTGACCTAGTTTTCACCATTAAAGTCATCTGACCCCATGTCTTTCTGCTGTGTGTGGCATTTTTTTTGACTCTCCCTACCACAATATGATTTGATTTTCAACTTAGTCATTCTTTTGGTGCAAGGTTAATTGAATGTGTTTCTCTTCCATCTGCAAGGTGACTGTTGTCGTTGTTATTGTTGTTGTTGTGTTGTTCTTCTTCCTTCTCCTCCTCCTCCTCCTCTATCATCGTCATTGTCATCTTCTCTCCCTTTCTCTCCCCCTCTTCTTTCTTTCTTTCTTTCTTTTCTTTCTTTCTTTCTTTCTTTCTTTCTTTCTTTCTTTCTTTCTTTCTTTCTTTCTTTCTTTCTTTCTTTCTTTCTTTCTTTCTTTCTTTCTTTCTTTCTTTCTTTCTTTCTTTCTTTCTTTCTTTCTTTCTTTCTTTCTTTCTTTCTTTCTTTCTTTCTTTCTTTCTTTCTTTCTTCTTTCTTTCTTTCTTTCTTTCCTTTCCTTCCCTCCCTCCCTCCCTCCCTCCCTCCCTCCCTCTCTCTCTCTCTCTTCTCTCTTTCTTTCTTTCTTTCTTTTCTTTCTTTCTTTCTTTCTTTCTTTCTTTCTTTCTTTCTTTCTTTCTTTCTTTCTTTCTTTCTTTCTTTCTTTCTTTCTTTCTTTCTTTCTTGCTTTCTTTCTTTCTTTTCTTTCTTTCTTTCTTTCTTTCTTTCTTTCTTTCTTTCTTTCTTTCTTTCTTTCTTTCTTTCTTTCTTTCTTTCTTTCTTTCTTTCTTTCTTTCTTGCTTTCTTGCTTTCTTGCTTTCTTGCTTTCTTGTGCTTAGGGCTTACTCCTGGCTATGCACTCAGAGATCACTTCTGCAGGCTTGAGGGAATATATGGGGTGCCAGGGACACAACTCTGGTAAACTGTGTGCAAGGCAGATACCCTACCCCCTAAATTATTTTTCCAGCCCAAGGTGATTATT
Source organism: Cryptotis parvus (assembly GCA_021461705.1). Classification (NCBI taxonomy): domain Eukaryota; kingdom Metazoa; phylum Chordata; class Mammalia; order Eulipotyphla; family Soricidae; genus Cryptotis; species Cryptotis parvus. Next base: position 104,471 of record JAJIBD010024420.1, read on the forward strand.
TCTAAGATTTGTGTACACTATCAAAATATCACCAAATTACAAGTTGTCACACTAAAATCTTAATTTCACTTTGGTTAAAGTGAAAGTATAAGATCAGAATTCTGATTATGGATTATAATAATAAAATTGTCTATACCATAATGTAAATTTCTATTATGCATGATTATACTTTATATGGCTTTTAAGGTACTAGATATTTGTAAAGATTTTTCTTTGGGAATTTTGTTTTAGAGATCTTGTTTTTATGTACAAAACTGCAAATATAGGTAGGGCATGTATTTCAAAAAGCAGAGAAATTTGTTCTAAAAAGGAGGAACTCATACAGTTGCCAAAGATATCAAATATAACCAAGGAAATCCATACTCCTTTTCATATTTGGTCAGAGGTGCAAAGAACACATTCTTCTGGCCTTTATAAAATTGTTACTGTCTGTAGGAATATTAAAGGGTTAATCTGTTCCATTTACTTAAATATTCCAAGCCACGATGAAAACATTTTTGCACCTAAGAGGAAAGATTGTGGGTGAAAAACTGAAGATACATGATTTATCACTCCCCTCACAAATAAAATTTATTCATTGCATCCACCAGCCATCACACAGATGGTCAGAAAATTGGCTTTGTGTAGGGATGTGGATTCAGGCATGAATATTAATACTGAGACAGATGTAAATGCATATTAATATGCATTTGCTTTGCATGGACTGACATTACAATATTTTCATTAAAGAAACTGCATTTGAAAAGAAAGTATAGGTCACCTTTTACAAAGCATAAAATTGTATGGTAGAATATATTTGTTAGCTTTGGAAAGCTGTTGTTGATAAGAAATAGAAAAATTAATGTTGAATCTGTGATTGGATGTTTTCGCACGGCCACAGAAGCCTAAGAAAGATTTTGCTCCTCTGGATTACAATTCAATGATATTTTCTAACTTCATCCGTACTGAGTCCAGACTGCCATTCAAGCAATCTAGAAGGCAAAGCCCTGTTTGGGATACATGGACAAGTATAAATTATGAGGAGCTTGAGATAAACTAAACTAGAGAGAAAGATCCATTCACAGCTTAAGACGCAAATTTGCAATGTGTGGTTGTTGTAATGGCAGTGATTCATAAAAATATAAGATTTATGCAGGGGTGGTACTTGGGGATTTTTTTTTTTGGTGTGGGACAGCGTTTATGCTCACATCAGCACCAGCATCTGTGCTGCTAGTATCTGCTTATGGTAGCATTGTGCTTCCTTCCCCTCTGGAAGGAGAGAACGTGACATTGTAAAAGCTATTCACATGCTTGCTGCTTTGTACTCACAAACCGTTCACAGGGTGTTTCGCCACTGAAATATTGCTTACTGGAGAGAAGCACAGCTTTCTTCTGTTTGTGAATCCCTCTAAAACTGCTGTGTTGGCTCTTCAGACAAACATGATTACACCCCGCGCATGAATGTGCAAGCTAATAATTATAAGTGATCTGTTATTGATTATTCACGCCACTGACTTCACTAATCCTTAGAAAATCTCTGTGAAGCTTCTGAATTCCATTCTCCAATTTCAATGTTCTTCTCAGACTTCCTCTTCCCTTTCCTTCTGCCTGACTGAAACATTAATACATTAATGTGGAGGTCCGTAAGGAGTTTGGAAATGGACTTACCGTCACCCCTGAAGCTAGCCTGGAGTAGTTAAGAAACTTTGAGTTCAAATCCTTGCTCTGCTTCTCACTGACTTGTGATTTAGGCAAATAGTTTCATTTCTAAGTTTCTTTTCTTTCTTTTTTTTTTTTTTAGGGGAAAGCCAAGGGATATTTTAACTGGTTTACACAGTTATTTTATAATATTTTTATGTGATAAGTGTGGAAATTTATAGAACATTGCAAAGCATGTCTGGCACATAGTTATTCCTTCAGTCTATTTTAATGATTTTCTATTTCTTCACTGGCCCAGACATTATTCTAACTGATCTCTATGTTTCTTAATTCATTTAGCTGATTTCTGTCTTTATGGACAGATTTTGTTTCTTTTTCTCTTTTTTGGTGCCAGACACTGAACCCGGGGTCTGTGTGCAAGGCAGGTGCTCTAATGCTGAGCCATCTCTCCATCCCTATTTCTGTCTCTTATTTATCCTCTTCGTCATCATTGTGCTACATATCCTGGTCTTTCTTTAGGCTTCACCACTAATTTATCTAAATCTTATCTTAATCATGGGACAGGTTGATTATATTTACAATTTTTTTTTATTTTGGGACACACCGAGTTGTGCTTAGGGTTACTTGTGGCTTTGTGCTCACGGATCACTCCTGGCAGTGTTCTGGGAATCCTATGTGGCCTGTATGCATAGCAAGGACTGTAAATACCCAGCCACTATCTCACTGCCCCTAGCTTGATAACACTAAAGGTGGAGATCTTTAGAGTTAAGCCTTATTTATTAAACACAACAAATAGTTGGCAGGCAAAACTTGCCTGTATTTCTAGCTTATCACCGTCTGCAGTCCTCTGTCTTCTTTTTATTATTCTTATTCTGTTTTTTTATTTTGTTTGTTTGTTTTGTTTTGGCTTCACCTGTCAATACTCACGTCTTTGCTGGCTCTCTCTGAACTCTTGGTGGTGCTCAGGGGTCACTGCTGGTGGTTCTCAGGGGATGATATGGGTGCCATAGGGAATAATATGAGGTCACAGGTCGGTAAGGCAAATGCCCTACCTGCTGTACTATTGCTTTGACCCTGATACTCTCTGATTTCTTATTACACATTTGTAGGAATACTTTTCACCAAACCTGATCTTACTTCCCTGCCATGGCTTGTCTGAATTTCATCCAGAATAATATTTTCCGTATCACTGTGTCAGAGGGTCCATCCATTTCACTAACTTCTCTCTCAGGAATTATTTTCTTGTTAACACCCATTCCTTTTATTTTTTTTTCTCCCAAATTTTATTACACCATTTTAGACATACAATTGCAAGATGCTCATGTAGAGTTATGGTTCTAGTTATGATTCTACAGTGTTCCAACACCCATCCCTCCACCCAAACCCATCTCCCATCACCAATGTCCCCACCTTCCTCCCGCCTCCCACACCTCAACTACTTGGCGGTTTCTATATGTCTTTTCTCTCCTCTCTATCTCTCCCTCCCACCAAACTTTCCTGTACATCGTGGAATGCAGTGGATTAAAGGACATTACTGTTTCCAGTATTTTGATGGACCCGCGTGGCGCAAGCGGCCGTGCGGACAAGGCTCAAACTGGTTTTGCTCTGTTAATCTGGTTGTGAGGTAGTATCCCAGCGTGCAGACAGCGAAGGTGGCAGCTAGTGTGGTGGGCGAGTCTTATCCAGCTGCTTCTGAGACCCGCAGAGGTGATGGGCCCACTCCCAAAACCCATCTGTCCTCCTGGGAGCCCCATGTTCAGCTTAGCCCGGGAAAGAGGAGTTCCAGCTTCCCCAGGTGCGTCCAAGGCCCGAATGCTATGGCTGGTCGCCCCAGGGCAGCTCAACAGCCATTGCTTTTAGTGTCAGTGAAAAAAAAGTTTCTTGAAAAGTTTTTTTTTTTTTTTTTTGACAATTCATAGAACTTGAATTAACTCTGCTTTTAATACAACTCTGTCACTTGAGGAAACAAGGTGTAGAGCTTTAGATCACTCCTTTGGTTCTGGATCTGGGATTCCAACCCAGGAAGTCTGACTGCAGGAACTGTGCTATTCGCCACATATGTTCTATGCCATGATACTTCTCAGTCACAAAATGTTTAGCATTGTGATGGTCCAGGTCTATTCCTATTGAAGTTCCATTATGGTTTCTATCAAAAATTCCATTTGATAAAATCAAGAGATACTTTGTCTGGATTGCTGAATGTTTAGCTTTTTCTGGCATGTTTAAGTTGAAAGAGTAAAGCCAGTGGTTATTGGAAAGGTTCTCAATCAGCGTAGCTGTTCTATAGCTGGTTCATTAGTTTCTCTCTCTGTTTGTGTGTGGTTTATATGTGAACTCAGATTTTTAAAAACATATTATGCCATTGTATTTCTTTAGAGATAAATATAAAATATTTTAGCTCTGTATATATAATTCTTACATTTTAGCTCTTAACTCAAATTTTCATATACTGAAATTTTGAAACAAGACGTGACATCTTGTAGTAAAGGATATTCTTAGACCACTAGGTACCTAGTAGTTTGCATGTGGAAAAAAAGTCCTGAATTTCTCAACCCCCTATTCCCAGTGCTTAGCTTATTGCCTGGAATATGTCTAGTAAACAAATGCTCAAAAAACCATTCTATTTCCTCATGTTGTTCTAAGTACTCTTTGTAATAAGTTATTTATATGTTAATTTATTCCTTCATCTTCGTTATGCTCACCCTTGGTGTGATTCCTAAAGTTGCAATTTAGAGTTTCACATATAGTTGCTTCCCAAGAAACAACAAAATGAATCTTTATTTTCCACATAAGATTGGATGTCATGGCAAAACAATGCATTTCATAGAGCCCTTGACCCTGCTTCTCTACACTGACACTGGAACCCTTTTTTTTAAAAATCATAGCACCTAGTTAGGAGGACATAGACGCATTAGAAGAGCCACTGATGTGTTTGGGTATCATTGCTAAAATTGTCTAATTGTATATGATTGGAGGGAGGGGAGAAAATGCACAGATTATTTAAAAAGCTGTCCCGGTATATTATTGTACTTTATCTTCTAAGTGATAATGAGAATAGAGAATAACAAATGATAAAATAGGAACCTAGAGATCGTAGAGGATGCGAGGCCCTTGCCTGGCGTGTGTGTGCTTTTCCTGTAACCCTTGTTACAGTTGAAGGCCCTACTTATGGTCTTCTGGGCACAACTGTGTGTCACTTCTGAGCACCAAGCCAGGAGAAGACCTGAACACTGCTAGATTTGGCTCCCAAACTGTCCCTACATGATAGAATAATATATTTAAATTATAAAAAATAAAAAAAAATTTTGGGGCTGGAGCGATGGTTCAGTGCCCATGCCGGCCGGGTTTGATCCCCGGCATCCCATATGGTCCCCCGAGCACCGCCAGGAGGAATTCCTGAGTGCAGAGCCAGGAGAAACCCCTGAGCATTGCTGGGTGTGACCCAAAAAAACAAAAATAATTTTCAAGGAAAAATACCAAGTTAAAACATTCAACTAGCATAGAAGCATATCAAGTAAAAAAAATTAGAAGTTTTTTCTTCACTGTTTACGCTTATGTATGCCACCTGCACGGCAGAGCCTGGCAAGCTACCTGTGTCGTATTTGATATGCCAAATACCAGTAACAATTATAGACCTCACTCCCATGACCTGATGGAATGGTTTGAGGCTCTTTATGTTCCTGGAGCAAGCAGATGCCTTTGGGCTCTACTAGCATGAGACAGGACATATGGAGATGTTACTAGTGCCTGCTTGAGCAAATCGATGATGGACGGGAGGACAGTGATACAGTGATACAGTTTACACTTATATCCTTAATCTCTCTTCTCACCTCTTATGAGAGGCTATAGCACAAATGTGCTTGGAAATTGACTTTGATATAAAGTAATATTTCCATATTAACAAGGTAGATTTATCTCTAAAAAGCATTGTTTTGAAGAAAAATTATTTGATTCACAGAAAGTGGCAAAAATGCATATCATGGTCTACTGCTTCTCCCATTGGTAGCATATATCACAGGTTGCCAAGTAGGTAGCAAAACCCAGAAAACTTACACTGGCACCAGTTTTGTATGTACCCATGTATGGGTGTGTATATATGTGTGTTTCTTTGAAATCATATTTCATGCTGATATGATTATCACGATACAGAGCTGACCATGCTCATAGTCTTCCTTGCTACAGCTTTCACAGTCATGTGAATCTCTCCCTGCTTTTCCTAAACCATGATAGTCACTAATCTGTTATTCATATGATTATTTTATTATTTCAAAAATGTTTTATAAATAGAATCATGAAATTTGGAGTCTTCTGACGTTTTTACTTTTCTTTTCTTTCTTATTTTAAATTCAATGTAGCTTTTCGGACCTTCACCCAAGTTGTTGAATGTATCAACATTTCACTTATTACTGAATATTTCACAGTAGGGCTGGACTACAGTTTGTTTAGCAGTTTTTCCACTAAAAATTATATTTCCAGTTTTCAACTATTATGAATAAAACTGCCATGAACAATAGCATACAGGTTTTTGTGTGAGCATTCTTTTCATTTCTTTGAAAGAAGTGCCCAACAGTGCAATTTTTGGGGTCACATGGCGAGTGCTCATCCTTCTCTAAGACTACAAAAAAGTTTAGGTCATAGCATTTTCACAGATTAACAAAGAGGATCATGGCTTTGTGAAGGTCACTGACATTACCCAGTGTGGTCTGTCACCCAGTTATTGACTCTACATTATCATGCAAGGAATTTTTTTTCCATTCTTTCTTTTGGTAATCATAGATTTTTTTCACACTAAACTTCAGCAACAGTTCTTTGATGACATTTTCTTTTGATTTTGAGGCAATAGTTGGTGATGCTCAAGACTTACTCCTGGCTCCGTGTTTAGAGATCACTCCTGGCATGACTTAGGGGGCATGTGGGATTGGGCGGGGCGGGGATAATCAAATCCAGGCCAGCCATGTGCAAAGCAAGTGCTCTATTCATTGGACTGTTACTCCAACCCCTTCTTTGATGACATTTTCTTAGCATTCACTCCTCAAATCCTAGAACTCCCTTAGCTTTTTAACTATAGTCTTCCACAGTCATAATCTGCAAAAAGGACTGTTGGATGACAGGTTTAGCTAGTTTGGGAGCTTTGCTGTTTTGCCCACTCACAGCTTAATCTACTTAAGCCAAGGTTCATTCTAATGAGATTTCTCTTCTATGTAAACATAACCGCTGATAGAGGGTGTGGCAGTTACAGCAGCCACCTTGACTTTGAATAACTTCTGACTTATACATCTACTAAGACTTCTAGATTGGGCACAGCTTCTCTTTATACCCACTGCATCCAGCATGAGACAGTTAGAATTTACCAGGAGACTACCACCCTGGCTATGTTGAGACTATAGGAAGATTATAGGAAGGATCATACTAGTTTGCTCTAAGCAGGCGAGTGTGACCCTTTCAGTACATGGAGAACAAGATACTCAGAATCACCCTGGTGCAGATAATAAATAAGAAGGACCTTGTGGGTACCATCTAGATTACATGAAGGTCTTGAAATGAAGATGTGTTGCTTAATACCAGTTCTCTCTCTCTCTCTCTCTCTCTCTCTCTCTTCCAGTGTTTTACATAAGAGATAATCTCAGAAGAAGAGATTAGACCTTGGCTAACCTTTGTTTACACCTTTGTGGCACCTTCTTCACAATCTGTTTAGGCTTCTTTGTTGACACCTCCCTGTCACCTCCCTGACCCTCACTGGATTACTTTGGTGTATATAAGGGGACTGACTTGAGGCCCCCTCACTTTTGGCCTTTTGCTCCTTCTTTTTGGGTAGGACTCCTCTCGCGTGAGATCCTCTCTCTTTGGTGGGAGACTTAGGCTCTTTTGTATGGTCTAAGTTCGGACCAGAGCTAGAGCTAGAGTGAGTTCTTTCATTATATTGGATTGCTGTGGAAGAGCTTTTTTTTTTTTTTTTTTTTTGCTTTTATGGGATTTTGGGGATCGAACCCAGGCCGGGCGCAGGCCGGCCGTGCCAGGCAAACACTACCCGCTGGACCATCGCTCCAGCACCTGGAAGCTTTTGTACTATTAAAAGCCTTTTTTGGAACTGCGCCAGACTCATGCGTTTTCATCCGTTCCCTGGCGTCCTCGGAGGTAGAAGAGAACTTCAGTCCTGACAATGTCGGGGACCCCAGCGGCATCCTCGACAAGGGGCCATCTTTAAAGCAGTCTGAATTGCTTTTGGAATTCAGACTGGACACATCTAGATTTTTTTTTTATGTTGTTGGCACAATCTACTAATTGTTTGCATTTGCTCTGTCAGTTTCTGGCCTTAGAGAAATCTGAGTTCTTTTTTCTTTTTCTTGCACTGTATTCCCTATGTTCTCAAAGAGTAACCATTGCAACTTCATATTCACTATCCTTCTCACTGCAGAGAAGACTTAAGTAGCTACATCTCTGCTTAAGCTGATGGGGAAAGACACATTTTCTGTGTCTTTATATCATAAGTCATATTTCATTATGACTTATGAAGTAAGTGATAATGATGATCAATTTAATTAAATTAAGTTGATTCAGATGTAGAATTTCCTTTAAAAAGAAGTCCTTATTTTTTTGTTTTGTTTTTTTTTATTTTTGGGGCCATACCTGGCTGTGTTCAGGGATTTCTCCTGACTCTTTTCTCCTGATTCTCAGAGATCACTCCTGGCAGGGCTCACAAGACAACATGGAGTACCAGGGGATGGAATGCAGGTCAGCTGCCTGCAACGGAAGTGCTCCCAAGTACTACTGCTTCATCCCTAGTAAGTCCTCATTGTTGACTGTGGCTTAGTTTGAAGTAAAAAATAAGGCACAAGCCAGTGATTTCACAAATAAGAGCACAACAAATTCCAGAGATGGTGAAATCAAAAGCTTGGGTAGAAGAACAGTCTGTCACATTCATTCTCCCTGTCACATTCTCTCTTTTTCTTCATTATCATGCTGTTCCATGTGGCATCAAAAAAAATCCATTTGGATTTTCCTAGCTTTAAGTCTACGTTGTTACATCTGACTCTGGTATTCAAGTAGCCAATGATCAATTGTCCATACAAAAGAGCAATATGGGTTTTGAAAAGTGCTTTCAATTTGCTGCTGATCTTTTCTTCAGTTTGACCAGGTTTTCGTTTTCAAGGTCGAATTCCTGTTTGAGATCAAGTCGCCATTTCTAGGCTCTCTGCAGATTCTCTGGTCTTCATTGAAGCTTAATTAGAATTCTGTGCTTGTGAAGAAATAGAACAGAATTATTTTTGTCACTTTATCCCTCCCTCATACCTTCCCCTGCATTTTTGTGTTTACCAAGAACTAATGAAGTGCCAGGCATTGTGCTAAGTACTTTGCACACATTGCCTCATTTATATTTATAGCAACCCTGTGCACATAGCCCCAGGCTATCTTATCTGGAACTTTCTCACTAAGATGTTGGCTTGCTCTTCTTTATAGTATATTGATGATTAAGGCCGCTGGGTTACTCTATAGTATTGTCTCCTTCAGCAGCACATAGATAGATTTGGAAGGGTCAGCTGAGTTTATCTCTAAACCTGTGTCTTTTTTGCTTTGTTTTTGATTTTCCATAAGAAATACATATATATCCACTTTGTGCTTGGGGCTTACTCCTGGCTCTGTGCTCATGTATCACTCCTGATGCTTGTCATGGACCATATGGGGTGCAAGAGATCATATCCAGATTGGATGTGCACATAGATTTGTCTTGTACAGAGCCAACCCAGGCTTGATCTCCAGCACCCCATATGATCTCCCAAGTTCTACCAGGAGTGATCCTTGGGCACTGCCAGGTGTGACCCCCCAAAAAAAAAACAACTCCACCTGAAAGAATCAGATTTGCTGTGACACTTGCAAGGCAAGTGTCTCACTCATGGTACAGTTTACATTGTAGAACTTCTCTGACCCCCAAACCTATTTTTTAAAATGTGTTTGTTGTTGAAATGACATGAGTTGGTTAACATTATATAAATTTATGATATGTTGCTCACAAGCGGCTGGGGAGGCTGGAACTCTGCTCGCCCCTGGGCCCAGCTGACTATGGGGCCCCCAGGAGGGCAGATGGGTTTTGGGGAGTGGGCCCGTCACCTCTGGGGAGTCCCGGAAGCAGCAGGATGAGACTGGCCCATTACACTAGCCACCATTTTCACTGTCCGGATGCTGGGAAACTGCCTCACGACCAGATTGACAGAGCAAAACCAGTTCAAGCCCAGGTCGCATGGCCGCAACTAAAATAGTGAAAACAGTGATGTCTTTTAATGCACTGCATTCCACGAAGAGCGGGAAATTTTGGCGGGAGGGAGAGATAAAAGAAGAGAGAAATGACATACAGAGCCCACCAAGTAGTTGAGGTGTGGGAGGAGGGAGGAGGAGTGGGGACATTGGTGATGGGAGATGGGTTTGGGTGGAGGGATGGGTGTTGGAACACTGTGGAACTCTACATGAGCATCTTTCAATTGTATGTCTAGAATGGTGTAATAATATTTGGGAGGGGAAAATAATAAAATAAAATTAAATTAAAAAAATAAAATAATATTAGTATATTTCTAAATAAAAAATTTATGATATGTAGATGGAAAAAGATGTTTTGAAACTAACTTGAATTTAGAAATCCTTTTTATTATCTTTGAAAAATATCTATTTTTTATAAAAGTATTTTTTAATCGAGGCACCGTATTTTACAAAGTTTTTCCTACTTGAGCTTCATATCTATGAAGTTCCAACACCAATTCTTTAATGAATTATGTCAAGCTCCCTCCACCAGTATCTCCAGTTTTCCTCTTGCCCCCAAGCCTCTTGCCCGACAGGCACATTTTTTTTAAAAAAAATAAAAATTTATTGATTTCCAATACTATCACTTTCATGAGTACAGCATCATATCTCAAAGTATGTATACTCTCCACTCTCCCAGTGCTTTTCCTCTGGCCTGCTTGCTTCCTCCTACTTATTTTTCACACCTCCCTCTCATTTTCCTCTAGCAAACACTATATTTCTCTGAGTTTGTTATTTTCATTGTTTTGTAGGTTTTCTTTGTTAGTTTATACTCCACATGTGAGTGAAACCATTGCTACCTTTGTTGTTCTGCTTGTGATTTATTTCACCTTAGTATAATCACCTTACTTTCATTCATGTCTTTATGACAGTCAAGATACTATTTTTATTTTTCAGTTTTTGGCCATACCTGGTAGAGTTCAGAGCTTACTCCTGAACTTGAGAGCTCTGCACTCAAAGATCACTCCTGGTGGCTTGGGGGACTATATGGGCACAAGCACATCTATCTATCTATCTATCTATCTATCTATCTATTTATCTATCTATCTATCTATCTATCTCTCTCTTTTCTTTCTTTTTTTTTATCTTTTTTTTTTTTTTTCTATCTATCTATCTATCTATCTATCTATCTTGCTTTTTTGGTTCACACCGGTGATGCTCAGGGGTTACTCCTGGCTCTGCACTCAGGAATTACTCCTGGCAGTGGTTGGGGGACCATATGGGATGCTGGGGATAAAACCCAGGTCGGCTGCATGCAAGGCAAACACCCTACCCCTGGACTATCACTCCGGCCCCAAACAAGCACATTTTTAAGTTTCGTTATTTTAAAGTTTTGTTGTTGGTTCTAATGTTTTCAGTGTTGTTGGCACCGTGGTTCAGATACATAGATATAATGACCCTTTATTCTCTGCATGAGTGCAGAGCCAGGAGTAACCCCTGGAGTATAATTTCAATGTGAAAATTCTTTTTTGATTTTTTTTGACTTTTTTGGTCACACCTGGCGATGCTCAGGGGTTACTCCTGGCTCTTCTCTCAGGAATTACTCCTGGTCATGCTCCGGGGACAATATGGGATAGTGGAAATCAAAACAGTTTGGCCACATGCAAGGAAAATGCCCTACCCAGTGTCGTATTACTCCTGTCAAATGTGAAAATTCTTAATAAGGAAAATCATCAAATGAGTTGCTTTTAAATTTTCTACTCTTAACAAATCTAGAAGGGGAGAGGAAATAGCTCAGTCACCAGGGTGCATGCTTTGCACACAGCAGGACCTGAGTTCAAACCCAGATACCGCGAGGTTTCCTGAGCACCGCTAGCAGTTACCCTGGAGGTTCCATGCCCAGCATATGGGTGTCAACAGGTCCCTGACACTGCAGAGCTCTAGCAGCTCACATCCTCAGCTCTTAGCATCGAGCTGCTCACCCTGGTTGGCTGAGTATCCCTATAAGTAGCACTAGTCTCCTGAGAAGTGCTTGGGAGATGTTGAGGGCTAGTCCTGGCTTTGTACTCAAGGAGTAGTCAGAGGACCATATGGGATGCTGAGGATTGAACCCAGGTTATCTGTATGCAAGGCAAGTGCCCTACCCACTGCACTATCACTCTGGCACCCATTCTGTTCCTCTCTAAAGAAAGTAAAATGAAATTATGGGTACACTATAGGTGTGGTTCGTGCAAGTACAGATTCCCCTAAAATGATATTTTGAATATAAATAAGACTTAGTTTGTTTCATAGGTTTGATGAATGGTCATTTAGTTTTTAAGTTGCTTTAAAATACCTTTTAAGAGTATTTGTATCATTTTAGCACCCCTAAACTGATATTCTTGCTTAGTACCAATAAAAATAATTCTTGGACTGATTTAAGCATAACAAGCCTATCTCATGGCATTTTACAGATGAGGAATGGAGGCTTAGAGTGGTGTTGTACCTTGTCTTCTTTTTTTGAGATTATTCATGACAATTCATGGGAGTATTACAAAATGAAGCTCAAGTGTAATACATATATATGTATTATAGGCCAGGAAATTGCTTGATCCTTTGTAGAAGTTTTTCTTTTTAACTATGTATTATTGTAGTGGTGCTTACAATGATATTTGATGGTGGTGATAGATCTATAATGTTGTAACTTTTTAATTTATAATTGAATGTTCATGAATTTCCAGTGGAAAAAATCAGATTATGAATATTGTGTATAATAAAAAATGAAATATTGTGGGTAAATATATGGGTATGTGTGTTTTAGATTATTGCCATCAAATGCATGTATATATATCCATATGAAATAGACCAAAATAATTTATACCAGCTGTTAATGATTGTTCTTATTTCTGAGTGATGTGAGGAGAGACCATTTCTTCATTTTGCTATTCTATGTTTTCAAAATTGAACTTTTGCATGTATAAAATTTTATGGTGATTTAAATGGTTATAAAAACACACATTATCATTTTAAATTTTCTTATTCCCGCCACTTAGAGATATTCTGTTTAGCCCATTATTTCAGTTTTGTGCTAAAGATGGTATGGAGTCAGGGCGAGAAGGAATTTTCTACAATCTTTTCCCTTTGTCTGTTCTTCTGGACAAATTGCTTTAAAAAATAGGCTTCCGTTCTGACCTGCTTCTCTCTGATACCTGACAATTCATCTCAGATGTTTCTCTCCTGGGTCTACCAATGCCTTATCAGTGCTGCATTCTGAAGAATTGAATGCAGGATGAGTTGATTTCAAAGGGCTTCTGTCATCCTGGATCTCTATAATGTGTGAGATTATAAGAAGTATCCCGTCTTGTGACCTGGAATGGCCCATCTAGAATGAATAATTCACTCTATAGTCTTCTCCAGTCATCTATTTAAGTCATCTTTTTTAAAATTGAAGGCTTCTAACAAACAAAAATGTGGGCATGAAAGATTTTAGATTTTCTTTTTAATTTTGTGTTTTTATACACAACCATAATGAAGTGAATGCCTCTTATCCACCAGGCTTTCTCTGTGCAGTTCATTTTGTTAAGTCTCCATCTTTTCTTCTTGATGTAACAATTGGTGATATGAGTATGAATTATAATGCTTCTTGTCTGGGATCTAACCATGTGGGATATGCTTGTGAAATGCAGTGATTAGATGAAGAAGATTCTTCAATGTAAAATGTTTTTTTTTTTCAACATCGGTGGAAAAACTGCTGGCAAGGAATGCAGAGCTTTTATTTGTTAGAAACAAATAAGAATGTCCCAAGTTATATTTTCCCACAGGAACATGGTAATAATTCATTAAACTTTAACAATTTAATCCAAGAGTCTGTAATGGTGGGGGGGCCTCTGTGTGAAGCATAGGAAAAAAAATCTTTCTGAGATCTGTGCAATTTTCTTGCTTTTAATCTGACACTCAGGGTGTTTCCAATCATCCTTGCTTCACAGCTGGATGTTTTACCTTGGTGATATCAGAGATTGTAGGAGGAATGATAAAACAGCTGTTGTCAGACTGGGTTGAGAGTCTATCTCTTACCTTGCCATAATGGGAGAATGGGTTCAGATGTTTAATAAAAAACCTAAGATAGGGACCAGCCTCTCCAGTCTGCATGACATCCGGCTGTAATCAACACAATGGGTGGTTATGTGTGTTGTACCTTGAGAGGGTTCTCTGTGACCTCGCTGGTTTTTCTGTCTGAACCTTGTGAGTAGTGAGGTTAATGGTATTGTGGTTCTATATATGGGTAAACAGGGAGGCAGCTGAGGGAAGTAAGGGTCACAAAGCACTTTGTTACTTTCTCCTTTGTCTTCCAACTTACGAGTTTTAAGTTTGTCTTCCAAACTTAAAACACTTCAGGCATGAGAAAGGTCTCCAGATTTGTCTCTTTTGAATAGTTCAATACCATTGCTAAAATACTAGCTAATCTGGAAACAAATAGGAACCTGACAAAAGCTGAACCCTGGGGCACAAGACCTACTTGGGTTTGATCACCAATATCCCATAGAGTCCCCTGAGCATTTCTAGGAATGACCCCAGAGTGCAGAGCCAGGAGTAAACCCTGGGCAAAACTTGATGTGCTCCTCCCTGAAAAATAAAGGTGAATGAATCCAATGTGTCCATGATAGAGCTTTCTTTGCAGAGAATGGGAGCTCTCCTAAAGGGTCTCTCAGAACAGGACCGGAATATTTCTCAGAGATTTAATCCAGATGTAGTCACAAGTCTTCCCTTGGTTAGCAGTTGCCAAAAAGCTGCCTTTCCATCTAAATGATACTTCCTACATTTTTGTGTACAAACAAATCTGTTATTAGTGTAATGAAAGCACTTAGAAAAATCTTGGGGCTGGAGCGATAGTCCAGCGGGTAGGGCGTTTGCCTTGCACGCTGCCGGCCTGTGCCGACCGGGTTCGATCCCCGGCATCCCATATGGTCCCCCGAGCACCACCAGGAGTAATTCCTGAGTGCAGAGCCAGGAGAAACCCCTGAACATCCCGGGTGTGACCGAAAAAAAAAAAAAAAAAAAAAAAAAGCACTTAGAAAAATCTCAGAGAACAAGATCGTTAATTTTTGCAAAGTATTGTCAGTTTTGCCTATCTCTTTAATAATAATAATAGTAAAATATGTTTATTATCATAAAGAGAAAATGTGGAAAAAAAACAATTGAAATAATTTGAACTGCATTCCCACATACTCAGTGCCATTATAATTAACATCATAGCATGTATTTTTTTCACAGCTTCTTATGAGTGTGCAAATCAATTTCTTCTCATATATTTTATTTTTTAAAGCAATAATGGAATTATTACCTTTATATTGCTTAGTAATCTGCTCAAACATGATCATATCATTATAATTATTTATTGTAAATCCATTAGGTCTAGTCATAATGTTTAATAACCAGGCAGTAACATATTATATGGATTTATCATTATTAAACTGATTTCCTGAAGATCAATATAAGTTTGTTTCTACTATTCTGCTCGCATAACACACTGTGATGAATACCTTTAAAATAGCTTTTTTACAAACATTCGATAAATTGTGTTAAAGTTATAATTCTAGAAAACAATTGATAGCCTTAGTAAAAAAATGCCACCTAAATATGTTAAGCCAATTAATGTTCCCCATGATAAGGTATGAGAATGTCTGTGTTTCCTCAAAGCTTGCCAATATGAGGTCTGAAATTTAAAAAATCCATATTAATTGTGTTGAATTCAAGATATTGCTACTTTTCCGTTTCACAATTTGTATTTGTAAATGATTTGTATTTTCTATGATGATCTTCCTCTTCATAAGAATGATCTGATATGAGATGTACAACTCTAGAAAAGATGGGGCTAACTTGGAAATAATGTGCCCTGCCCAGAGAGAATGAAGATCTGTCTTCCCTGGATCTGTTTCCCTTGGTTACCCATAGGACTCTCTCTTGGTGCATTTCTTTCTCTTCCTTGTTCTTTTATGGTTAATAAGGTTATACCATGCAGTCCCTGACAGTACTGGTGCTTAGCTGTTAGGCTTGGTGAATTCTTTTTTTTTAAAGTATTTTATTATACCACACCGTGAGATATACAATTACAAAGATGTTCATATTTGGGTTTTGGTCATACAGTGTTCCAGCACCCATCCCTCCACTAGTGCCCATCTCCCACCACCAACGTCCTGGGTTCCCTCCCCCCTCCCCAGTCTGCCTCTATGGCAGGTTCTTTATTTCTTTCCCTTTCTCTCTATCTCTTTCTCTTTACCTTTCCTTCCAGATTATGGATTACAGAACATACATTAAAGGGTTGTCATGTGTATCTTTTGCCTGTATTTAATGCTCAATTCTAGGTTGGTATTAGTACTTTCGATGATTGTTATTACCCTGTTCCATTTTATGTCTTACCTAGCCTCTGACTCCCACATGTTTGTGATGATTTCCACCTTTGATAAGACTTCCTGATACATGTTTCACTTGACCTTGGATATTGGTATCATAATATATACATATATATTTATGTCATGCAAATAAATGCAGTCATTCTGAATCTGTCTCTCTCCTTCTGGCTAATTTCACTCAACATAATCTCCATGTCCATCCATTTATAGGCAAATTTTATAACTTCATTTTTTTCTAACAGGTGCATAGTATTCCATTGTGTAGATGTACCAAAGCTTTTTATCCAGTCATCGATTCCCGGGCACTCTGGTTGCTTCCAGATTCTGGCTATTGTGAATAATGCTGCTATGAACATAAAAGTAGGGATGGTACTTCCGCTGCATTTTTTGGCTTCCCAGAGTAGGTTCCCAGGAGTGGTATGGCTGGGTCAAATGGGAGTTCAATTTCTAGAGGCTTGGTGAATTCTTAAGCCTATAACACATTGTATAAAATATTTGTTATTATTGAGGTAATATGATTTATAACAGTGTTAGTGTTTATGCTTTGGTGGACAGTGGTCCTGTACCATAACTCTCAGAAATGTTTCCAAATCCCTTCACTACCCTTTAGATCTCTTTTCACTTTCCCAATCCTTCTTACCCTATTCCCCCTGGTAATGTCAATTCTATTACCAGAGCCTGTCAGGATACTCTCGGTGCCCCGACAAAATCCAGGAAGCAGAGCATGAATCTCAGTGGAACTTCCACTTGTCAGGGAATGCTGGACACCCTGACAAAATCTGGGAGCAGGGTCTAGAGATCCCCTTCTACCCCAGGGGGCCAGCAGCCTGCAGCCAGAGAAAGATGAGAGAATCCAGCAAAGTTTCAAAAGGCTTTACTCATATATCGGGAGGTCTTGTCAAAGGTGGAAATTATCACAAACGTGTGGGAGTCAGAGTTTAGGTAAGACAGAAAATGGAACAGGGTGCTAATAATAGTCGAGGGTACTAATGCCAACCTAGAACTGAGCATTAAATAGAGGCAAAAGGATTCACATGACAACCTTTTAATGTATGTTCTGTAATCCATAGTCTGGAAGGGAAGGAAAAGAGAAAGAGAGAGAAAGGGAAAGAAATAAAGAACCTGCCATGGAGGAGGGCTGGGGAAGGGGAGGGAACGGGGATGTTGGTGGTGGGAGATGGGCACTGGTGGAGGGACGGGTGCTGAAACACTGTATGACCAAAACCCAAACATGAACTTTTAATTGTATATCTTTTTTATTTGTATATCTCACGGTGGTATAATAAAATACTTAAAAAAAAAACAAAAGGCTTTACTACTCTCACAGGTTCTGGTATATAAATCAGCAATAGGAAAACCCTAGAGTTTAGGCTCCTGGCTGGACCCAGCTACATGTAGATTTAGAATCCTAGGCCAAGATGGCCACTATCATGTGCTAAGGCCTACAGGGAAGAAAACTGAGAAGCAGAGTGCAGAGGGAGAAGGCAAAAGGGAAAAGGCGAGGAAGAAAGCAGGCTACGGTTTTTATATCTTTTCAATTCAGCCCACCTACATCAATGGAAAGCAGTTAGGGTCAATTCCCCTCAGGTGACTTCTCCCAGGACCTCACCTAGTTCTATTGAAATGTTAATGTTGCTCACCAAGGCTGCAGGTCCTTGGTAGAAGGGAGAGGGGCATCTGATATGAACTGTATCTCAGAATACAAAGGCATGCCAATGGTGCATCTGTACCAATGGATATTCTATAGCCAGGTATATATTTCTCCAAGTCTTCACAAGATTCTTGTCTTTACTTCATAGTTATTTTGTATATTAGCCTATAAACTTATTAGAAAGCCACACTTGCTTGCTTGGAGGCAAACAGTATTTCTGTCTTGTCTAATTACTTAAGATCTAATGTGACCAGGTAAATATACTGGTAAGATCCATCTAGTCCCACAATGATTGTGGTAGCTTGAGAGAAAACATTTATACCAGCTAACATAGAATACATGGTAAGATATACTGCCACATTCAAACAGTTTTCCCCCTTGTCTATAGAGCGGCTTGCAGGAAGTAACTCCAGGCAAGATGCAGAGGCTCGAGGTAACAGTGTACTGCAATAAGAGCCCAAGAGTTTGTTTTCATGAGTTGCTATTCATTCCCTTGATTTTTTTTCTTTTATATGCCATGTAGGACGTTGGACATTCTACATGGCATATAAAAAAAAAAATCAAGGGAATGGATCTATCACATCTTCTAGAAGGGCAATGGAGAAGATTATCCATGACTTCTACTCAGATCTCTTTGATAGCCATGTCCACCTGCCTACATACCAAATCCCGCAAATGGATATGTCGTTCCCAATGTTCTCCCTTCTAAAATTTGACATGCCATTTAGTCAATAAAGAAGGGAACAGCACCAGGTCCAGACAAAGTCAGACCCAAACACCTGAAGAATGCCTTCAGTACTGATCAATACACTGGCTTGGCTCTTCACATGCTACCTGTCTGAATGCAAGTTGCCCTCCCAATGGAAAACCAGCAGGACAGTTGTACTGTTAAAGAAGGGAGACATCCACAACATTGTCAATTAAGCCCCATCTGCCTGTTGTCTGTCATCTACAAGCTGCTCACTTGAGTCATCCTAAACAGGATTGGCAGAACATTAGATGAAGGACAACCATGCGAGCAAGCTGGCTTCCGAAGAGGATTCAGCACAGTTGACCATATCCACATGGTAACCAAGCTCACTGAAGTTTGTAGGGGGTTCAAGATGACACTCTGTCTCACATTCATTAATTTAAAGAAAGCCTTTGATTCTGTGGAGACTGAAGCGGTCATCGAAGCCCTAGCCAAACAGGGGCGTTCAAACCCAATACATCAAGATCCTTTATGAGCTTTATTACGGATTCACCACCAGGATCTCACCATTCTACAAAGAAGTGATCATTGATGTCAAAATAGGGGTTCGGCACGGTGATACCATTTCACCAAAACTCTTCAGCACCACCCTCGAGAACATCATGCGACAATTAGAATGGGAAGGAATGGGAGTGAAGATAGATGGTCGGCAACTACACCACCTCTGCTTCGTTGATGACATTGTCCTAATAACACCAAACTTTAGCCAAGCGGCACAAATGCTGGCTGACTTTGATCGAGATTGTGGAAAGATAGGTCTACAGCTGAATCTCAACAAAACTATATTCATGAGAAATGAACTAGTTCCAGAGGCCGCATTCACTCTCAATGGAACAAATATCTCTGAATGCAGCTGTTATGTGTACCTAGGTCGAGAAATCAACATGATGAATGACCTAAAACCTGAGCTGTGCAGGAGGAAGAGAGCAGCATGGAATGCCTTCAGAAGCATCGAAGAAATAGCTAAAAAAGACAAAAGAAACTCCAGCTCCGGGCACATCTCTTAACTCTACCGTTCTCCCTGCATTAACATACGCCTCAGAGACCTGGGCCCTACGAAAGCAGGATGAGAATCTATTCTGATCTCCCAGAGAGGAATCAAAAGAGCTATGCTTGGAATATCATGCCTCACTCAAGTGATAGAAGGAATCCAGAGCTCCGACCTCTGTCGCTGTACCAGAGTCAGGGACGCTGTCTCGCTTGCCAAGGCATCGAAAATCAGTTGGGCTGGACATGTAATGCGATTTGGAGTTGACCACTGGACTTGAGCCGTTACCAACTGGATCCCACGGGATGTCAAAAGATCACGTGGCTGCCCACCTACAAGATGGTCAGACTTCTTCGTCAAGACCCTGAACGAACAGTTTGAGGCATTTCGTATTCCTGAAGCATCCAGAAGTCATTGGGCTACACTGGCATGTGATAGGGTCAAATGGAAATGTTACTGGTGCCCGCTCGAGCAAATCGATGAATAACGGGATGTCAAGTGATCAAGTGATCAAGTGAAACCACGTAGGAGTGAAATCACACTGCATTTATCCTCTTTATTCTGGTTTACTTCTTTTCCCATACATCTTCCATTCCATTCAGACTGCAGCAAAGGAAAGTCTTTACCTCTTCTTATAGCTGATAGTATTTAATCATGTTATATGTATTACAATTTTTAAAATCCATTCATCTGTTGTTAAATACAGGTTATCTTCAGATCTTTGTTATCGTAAATAGTACATATGAAGCAACACTTTTAAGCAACAACTCTTAGAATATCCTAGTGCTTTCTATCTTGATTTTTACCATCTCTAGCTTAAAAGAATACTTATTTATTTACCTGTTTCCAAAATCCTCACCTTGTTTCCAAAATCTTGAATACAGCCTCCAAGGGTGCAGTGACTTTTTAAATGCTACTAACAGGAAATGTGTTCTAACCTTTGAGTTTTATGTATGTATGTGTGTATGTGTGTGTGTGTATATATATATATATATATATATATATATATATATACATACACACATACACTCTACACACACATATATATTATACCACTGTGAGATATACAGTTACAGAGATGTTCATAATTGGGTCTCAGTCATGCAGTGTTCCAGCACCTGTCCCTCCACCAGTGCCAGTGCCCTATTCCTATCATCAATGTCCCATCATCAGTGTACCCCTATGACCACCATAGGCCAAAGCTCACCACCCACTCCCCATTCTACATCAGCCCCACCAGTTTGTTGACACTAAAATAATCATTACAATGTATATATGACAAGATCCTCAGAAGTACCTGGCCCTAAACTTGATTACTGTCTAAGCCTGGCGCTTGGCCATGAAGCAGCCACCTGATGTGGGTAGGAGCCAACACATCTGTGCATCTGGCCAGTCTCTTCTCTGGTGTTACTGATGATGGTGGCTGCAAGGCTCATATTTACGCCTGCTGGGTCATTGGAGGTGGAGGGATAAGGGTAGGGCCCCAATTCCCACTCCAAGCCTGACTGGTGCCTCCATGTGTCTGCTGGCCCTAGGAGCTCTGCTGAACCAGGGCAGTGACCGAGCCAGTTTCACTGTCTCATTACTCCATGGTTGCTCCCTGTGGGTAGGAGCCAGCACAGCTGTATGCCTGGCCCTCAGTTATATTTTTCTTTGGTGATATAAGACAAGGGAGTTTTACTTTTCACTTATACTGTTATCTGTCTAT
This sequence comes from Cryptotis parvus, assembly GCA_021461705.1. Lineage (NCBI taxonomy): Eukaryota > Metazoa > Chordata > Mammalia > Eulipotyphla > Soricidae > Cryptotis > Cryptotis parvus. The sequence goes on from JAJIBD010024420.1 coordinate 125,825, forward strand.
ACCTTAATAGAGGGCTTTATTGTTCTAAACTGCTGTTGAAAGGCACAAGCACTGCTAAGCCGTTACCTGTATAGATATTTATTTATAACTCACTATTCACTTTTATGCCTTTGAATTCTGTCAGAGTGATCAGTGGCAAGAAGTATTTATTAGGTATCCACTGGGTGTGTGACATTATGGTAGTTGCTGCCAAAGGCACTAATTTAGGATGAAGGGTTACAAGGGTGGAGAGTGACTATTTTTTTACCATTTTACTTTTCACTGTGGTTAGGTCAGTAGGTTGTTCAAAGTAGTCATTTGTTCCAGAAATATATTTAAGGAATTCCTAGAACCATGAATATATTTGTCATGTGTTTTAGATGAGCTCACTGCAATGGAGCCTTCAAGTGAATTTGAAAATATAGTATGAGTAACTAGTACATCTCATCATATTTATACTTTATTGCACAGAAAGAAACTAATATTAACAACTTTTAGCTAAGTGTTGGAGAAATAAAAAAGTTATGCATAAACACATACCATGGTACTATCATGGAAGTGATAATATAAGAAACAGGCATCACTCCTCACCTAGAGAATCATGATCACGATCACGATCTTCCCGTTGATCATCTATTTGCTAGAGCGGGCACCAGTAATATCTCCATATGTCCTGTCTCATGCCAGTAGAGCCAGGGGCATCGGCTTGCTACAGGAACATAAAGAGCCTCAAACCATTATATTAGGTCATGGGAATGACCTAATGTAATTGTTACTGGAATTTGACATATCAATACAACACGAGAAGCTTGCCAGGCTTGCCGAGCGGGAGGCAAACTCTTTTTAAACACCTCCAAATAAAGCATTTATTGAAGAACCGTGCGGCTGCTTGCAGCCGTGCTAGCCGGGCTGTGATGGGCTGGTTTGCTGGGTGGAGTTCTGACGAGAGGGAAGTCCAAATGTGGAAAATGGCGGCGCCGTGGAGTGAGGGTGGTGGTCTGGCTTGTTGTAAGGCTCTGCCAAGGTGGTGGGCTAGGGCTAGAACCCGCCATGCCTCCCGACTGCCTCATGAACGGCTGTGCACAGGGAGAGCAAGGAACAGCTCTGCCCCTAGAGAAACAAAAAGAATATAGCACAGTGGGTAGGGCGTTTGCCTTGCATGCAGCCTACCTGGGTTCGATCCCCGTATCCCATATGGTACCCTGAGCACTGCCAGGAGTAATTCCTGAGCGAAGTAATCCCTGAATATCGCCGGGTGTGACCCTAAAAAATTCAAGAGATTAGCGAGGAGTCCTATATAGCTTGGATGAAGATCTATGAAGAGATTGTATAGGCTGGCTACACTCACATCACCTCAGTGTCTTGAGGCTGGTTGGATGGGTGTGATTCAAGATTACACTTGAATCACTGTTGCTGCTGGAATAAAACTTCCAAGGCAAGCTGGAATGAGAGACTGTTGGAAGGGTTGAGACATGTTGGTTAGATGTTTTGACAAGAACAAGAAGTAGAATAAGATGAATCAATCCCTTCTACCTTGAGCTTACAGTCTTTCTCTGGAGCTCTCTATTTGCAGACCCCCCACAGGGAGCAGTTGGCAAAAGTCTGGTTGGTGTTCAGGATAGCAGCCCCAGTATCAGAGTTTAGCAGAGGAAGCTGGTTTTACTTAATAACAAAGGAACAAATGCTTAATAACCAGCCCGGGAGATGGGGCATTTCCCATCCTGTGAATTGGTTATTATTTTAACCATTGTAATTACTATTGAAATGTGTGCAAAAGATGACGATATGATGACTTACTAATGGTAAGGATCCAAACTTGTGTTCTCTTTCAATGATAGTTAAAAAATCTTCTTCTAGCTCATTTTTTTTTTTTGCTTTTTGGGTCACACCTGGCAATGCTCAGGGGTTACTCCTGGCTCTGCACTCAGGAATTACTCCTGGCAGTGCTCGGCGGACCATATGGGATGCCAGGGATTGAACCCGGTAGGCATGGGCTGGCCGCGTGCAAGGCAAACACCCTACCCGCTGGGCTATCGCCTCCGGCCCTTCTAGCTCAGTTATCGAAGATGGCAATTTATGGTTTGATATTCAAATTCTCCATTTGATGCCAGTTGTACTAAATTAACATTCAGTGCAGATTAAAAGTATTGGCCATGGAATATATTGGCTATTATCTATAAACTGGACAAGTAAGAATATCCCGCAAATAAATATAGTCATTCTATATCTGTCTTTTTCCTTCTGGCTAATTTCACTCAACATGTTCCTCTCTATGTCCATCCATTTATAGGCAAATTTCATAGCTTCATTGTAATGGAGGTAAACAGAGTTTTCCTTTTTATAAAAATTCATCTCCCTTACCTTTGACTATCCAAAAGAGCTCCATCCCCTATCCCTCCAGTCTTTTAGTTGATACTCCAAAAGAAGCCAATATTAGCACTTCTGTTTTGTATTGGTGTATATTGAGGCCTGAAGTCTCTTTGAAATTTTCCCTGAGTCATGCATGTGTTTGGAAAAATGCTGGAAGAAATTCAAGAATCCATCATGCTGCTATCAGGGGCTCTTCAATTCTGAAGCATTCCTGACTTCCACTTGCTCAGGGAAATGGAGACTGTCACAAGACATTCAGAATGACTGTTGTGCATGATAATGTAGAGATTGTCACAGACATTCAGAATAACTGTTGCACATGATAACGTGGAGACTGTCACAGACATTCAGAATGACTGTTGTATGTGGTAATGTGGAGACTGTCATGAGACATTCAGAATGACTGTTGTACATGGTAATGTGGAGACTACCACAGAGATTCAGAATCACTTTTGCACATGGTAATGTGGTATGTCCCTGTTGGGTCATGAGGCAAGCCGAGGACATCCTGGATTTAATGCATTATGCATGTGAGGATGTAAGAAATAAAAGATCAATCATCTTCTCCCCTTGGATAACATTGATCTTTTGCTACACATTATTTGACTAGGCTCAGCTCTGTGCAGATTTATTTTCTCCAATGAAAAACAAAAAGCAGATTGCCTGTTTGCTTAATGAGCAATGGCATCAATCTAACCAAATCTATCCAATGCATTGTGGGAATTCTGTCTCTCTTCTCTCTCTCATTTTCTCTCTGCCCCATCTCTCCCTTTCTATGCTTGCACACACCACACACACACACACACTCTAGATAAAAGAAGGATAACTCTTGTGGAGCTTGCCAGCTAGTGTTTGGTGATGACAGGGTGACAGAGTAGGAAAATTGGGTCTAATCACTTTCTCTTTTAAACCTTATTTTTCTTCAATAACTTAAAAATTTTAATGGGGTTCTTTAATGAATGCAGGGTATCTTCAGGATCTGTATTTGAAATCTGAGATCCTTAGCAGATCACTTCAATAGTGTGAATTGGTATGTTCTTCATTTCTGATATCTGCTATTTTTAATTTAAAGTGGTGTTTCTCTCCCCATTTTTACAGATGAACTATTCCATGGGTATATTTGCAGAAAGGCCAAGTGAAAAGTCATCTGTTGAATGAAAAAATAGGTTGTATAGTGTGTGAATGGGTAATTATGCTAGGATAGGTAATTCCACTGAGGTAGGATGGAATGCAAACTAGCAAATAACATCAGAGAAATAGCAAATATTGATAACATTTTATTACAAGGATTCCTTAGTCATTGTGAGTTACTTTTAATAATACTGGCATCAACATGTGGCCACCAATAAAAAAAAATGAACTAGCAATTTGTCTTTAGTTGCTACAGTTACTTTCTCATTGTGGAGGCAATGGGCAGGAAAACATTGCTGGAGATAATCCAGGATAGAGAAGGATGTGGGGTGCATTGTTGGGGTTTTGATAGGGTTCATTGAGGGTTCACAGAGGAAGGTAGGCCTTGGGACACCTGTTATTCGAGGTTGCATGACTTGGAAATTGATGGAGTGTATTTTTATTGGCAGGCCAGGACTGAGAGATTCCACCCCACCACGTTCAATTTGCAGAGAAGCACCATGCCTATGGGAGAGCAGAAATTCCATGCCCCAGACCAAGAAGGGAACAGGTCAAGAGGGTTCCCAGCAGAGGAAGGCTGAGTCTCAGCAGGAGCACAAGTGCATAAAAACTTCTAGGGATTTCTGTTAACTAACAAGGCAGGACCTTTGTCCTAAGCAGAGACAGGAGTGACAAGATGCACCAGAAAGTTCCCTTTGATGCTGCAGTGACCATACTCTCAGGGTCACAAAGTCACTGTTTGTGAAACTGTTGGAAGTGAATTAATTATAAAATATGGAATCAGAGATATGGAATCACATGGAATCAGAGATGAAAATGGTGAAATATCAATTTTATTTTATTTGTATCACTGTATCACTCACTGTCTTCCCTGCTCATCATCGATTTTTTTTTCCGAGCAGGCACTCTGCAGAAATCTCTGGGAGAATTTTCACCGGCTTGAAATTGAAGAACAATGGCTTGAGTACAATGTCTTGGAGTGCTATGCTGTGGCCACTGTGTTTGCTCCTCGTCCTGAAGGAAGTGTATCAGAGCTTTTATAAGCATGGCTTATCAGAGCCAAGACCCAGAAACAGGGCTTGAGAAAGTTAGTTATAAGAAGCAGGTTTTTCATGATATCTGATATCATGGGGAAAGGAAAGGCGGGAAGGTGCTAGAGGCATACATCTAATAATAGCTTGCTGTATGCTTGGCACTGGGCCAGCAGCATAAGAACTTTCTCCTAAATGAGATGTTTTGAACGTTTGATTTTATTTGTATTGAGTAACATTAGTTGACAATACTGCATATATTTTATGAAGACAACTTCCCATCCCTCAAATACCATCCCATGTCCTCCCATATAGCTCTAAATCTTCACCACCATCCAAGGGACTCTGCTCGCCATCTCCATCACTACACTCCCTCCCTGACTGCTGCTAAACACGATTCTGGTGTCAAGGGAGTATTATTGATGTTTTGTTTGTTTACTTTTTCTTATATTATACATATGAATGGAATTGTAAGGGTTGGCCACCCGATGGGGTGGGGAAAACTCTGAGAGACCAAGTCCTTTGCGAAAAGCAAGGGTTTTATTAATAAGCCTAGTATACTGGGCTCATAGCGTGACCCCAAGCGGTCAGTGGCTAAGAGCCTCAAGCCCCCCTTCCAGGGAGGATCTTTTAAGGAATAATTCCCGTGCTACAGAAAAGCCCGTGCATAACTATCCAATAGGTTTAAAATATTACATCAAGGTCTGCGTGCAGGCAGCCAATCACTCTGCACCAGGTAACCATCACCCACCAATCTGAGCGTGCCTAATACTTTTTCCATATTTGGCACGGCATGGACCCAGTCACCTATCATACCAAATACAGAGGGGGGACATCAGACGCAACCTCTCGGGAATGTTTGCCTTATAGCCCTCCCTGGAATTATTTGCTTAAGGCCCTTCCTGCTGTGCTCTTGTTGAGCCATCATTTTATCAGTTACTTTCAGTTGATCCATCATTTTATCAGTTACCTCCATTTTATCAGTTACCTCTGGTTCCTGTCTTTGTGTTCTGTGGGCGAGGGGCCATTCTTTCAGAATCATAACTATTTCTCTTACTCTTTCTGACTTATTTCACTAAGCACAATTTCCTTGAGTTGCTCTTGATGTTGCTGCAGATGATAATGTTTTCAATATTTCAGTAGCATTACATCTTTATCCATTCATCTGTTGATGGCTATTACTTAGATAGTTTTCATAACAGAGTTATTAGAGATCATACCCTCAATAATCATGGGAATTTTTCCCTCCTCTTCTCTTTCTTTTCCTTTCTTTTCCATTTTCTCCCTCCCTTCTCTTACCTGTTCCTACGTCTTCCCTCCATTCCCCTTCCTTCCTTTCCTCACCTCTCCCCTCCATTTTTTATTCCATTCCCTTCCCTTTGAGGAAACTATAACAGAGTAGTAAACTGATATCCTTGATTGGTGGCAGATAGCAGATCTGTAATCTAGTCTTGAAAGAGTTGGCCACCCGATGGGGTGACTGACTGGGAGCCTCAGAACGCTGCACTACCAAGGAAAACTCTGAGAGACCGGGTCCTATGCAAAAGCAAGGGTTTTTATTAATATTCGAGTATACTCGGACTCATAGCATGACCACAGGCGGTCAGTGGCTAAGAGCCCCGAGCCCTTCCAGGGAGGGATCTTTTAAGAGATAGTTCCCCGCCGCTACAGAAAAGCCCGCACATAAACATCCAATAGATTTAAAATATTATATCAAAGTCTCGCACAGGCAGCCAATCACTTTGTACCAAGTAACCATCTCCCACCAATCAGATCATTCTTAATACTTCTTTCTATATTTGGTGCGGCTAGATACATGTGTGGGATCATGGGTCAGCAACTGCTAAGCTGCACATGTAGGAATGCAATCCAGGCAATTCAGGCCAGATAGTAGATTCTGGGCGGGGTCTCATAACCTCTAACAGGAATTTGTTCTGGGCCTTTTGTAGATAACAAAAAGGTTACTTCAAGATGAAAAGGACACTCAGGCCCTAAATTGGTAACTTTCCATGAGTAGGCCTGCCCTGGTTGGGAAAGGGGGTTCTGCCTTCTTCCAGTCTTTGGAGTCTGAGTCTAGTGGGTTCCCTTGGTTGCACCAGGCAGTGTCACATTCATTTAACTGGGAGCTTTACATCTGAGTTTCCACTGTTGGGAGTCTTCCAAGCCAGACCATCACTTTTCTCATTCCAGACAGTTCTTTTTATTGATCCACCCTGAGATCAATTTATTGTTTTGGTAGTTCAACCACAGTATCGTGCTGATGTTAGCCTGTAGTTGGTGCCTAAACTTGTCATTTTGTTTTTGTATCCAAATGTAGACCATCACAGTGTAGATATTCCCCCAAATCACGCTTGTCAATCTAGCAATATATTGTTCTATCTGTCAAGATCACTTAACATTCTAAGCAGCAGATTCTTCTTTCTGATCCAATACAAGATGAAACGAAAATCACAACTCTTAAAAGCCCTTCTGTTTCTGAAAGCTTTGACACATTCAGCAAAGATCTATTCCTCAGTGTCTGTCTGTGCTGTATTTATTTTCTGCTTTGCTGATTCGTGGAGTATAAGTGTACCCAAATGTGCCTTTAGACGTCACACTTTGGGGCTGGGGCGCCGTTCTTTGTTTTGGCACAAGCTACTTATTTTTCAAGCTCAGTGTACACCAGAGGCTCCAGATAAATAATGATCATTCAGAAGCGATTTTTACTTTGAGAGCTGCCAACATCTTTCAGGAAGCCTTTTCACTTTGTTTAAAGACATTCCAAATGCCCAACTTCACCTTGACCTCAGAGGTGTCTCTCTGTCTGGTCTCTGAAACTGTAGGACTTGTTCTCTCTGCTCTGCCCTCAGCAATCATTGCCTAGAAAGCAGCCCTTAGGGCTTGCAGCTCATGCTAACCCATAAGAATGTTTTGATTCCTACCCCAGCCAGGCCGCTTTCTTCCTCTATTCTCAGCCTCAGCATGAAGCCTTCCACTCCCCACCTGCTTAGTGCTGAAGTGTTAATCCCGGATGATTTTCAGTGGATGGAAGCCAGAGCAGGAGGAGGTAAAGAGGTGGGAGGGGACAATTACTTGAATTTTTGGCAGTAAAAGCAACAACTAACCAAAGCCTGACTTCCACAGATTTTAGTTAAAAAGGGACTTTGGTTTCCTTCTCTTTGGGGTGGGGGTGGGGCGGTAAGTGCAGATTCCTCTTGTTAGCATTGAAAATAATAGTTTAAATATAGTTAATGTATATATTATCATCTTCAGATTATAGATAGAAAGAAATCCTGGTCGGCTTCAATGGTCTTGGAAGCAAAGTTGCCTGCTTTGGCTACAGGCAGATTAGGTTACTGCAATTCTCTCAAGTGGCATTTTTGCCAACAATTAAAGTGGGTCAGCTTATAGAGGAGCCAGAATTCAATTGAGAGGAAAGTGCTTTATATCTTCAAGTTAACTATATTTGATCCCAGAATTAGAATGGAAAGTTAATTTTCCATCCTCATGTTGGAGGTGCTGCAGTACTGGACAGGGCAGCATTTTGGACAGATTGACACCAACCTCCGCAATGACCTGGCTCCATCTTAAGCTGTTGGCTTCTTTTTGGCACATCAGACTCCATTATTAGATAGAACTTGCAATCTCCATCAGAGGGTCCTTTCAAGCATTCCTCTTTATTTTGTCTTCATTTTATCCACTGAAAGAAGGCAGAAACCCCCTTTCCCAACCAGGGCAGGCCTACTGATGGAAAGTTACCAATTTAGGGCCTAAGTGTCCTTTTTATCTTAAAGTAACCTTTTTGTTATTTACAAAAGGCCCAGAACAAATTCCTGTTAGAGGTTATTAGGACCCCCCCCCAGAATCTACTATCTGGCCTGAATTGCCTGGAATTGCATTCCTGCAAGTACGCATAGCCGTTGCTAACCCATGATCCTACGCGTGTATCTAGCCACACCAAATATAGAAAGAAGTATTAAAAATAATCTGATTGGTGGGAAATGGTTACTGGTACAAAGTGATTGGCTGCCTGCGCAGACCTTGATGTAATATTTTAAATCTATTGGATGGATATGCGCGGGCTTTTCTGTAGCGCGGGAACTATCTCTTAAAAGATCACTCCCTGGAAGGGTTCGGGGCTCTTAGCCACTGACCTCTTGGGGTCATGCTATGGGCCCGAGTATACTCGCTATTAATAAAACCCTTGCTTTTGCAGAGGACCCGGTCTCTCAGAGTTTTCCTTGGTAGGTGCGGCATTCTGAGGCTCCCAGTCAGTCACCCCATCGGGTGGCCAACTCTTTCATTTGGGGGCTCGTCCGGGATCGGGAGTTGAGGACCCCACCTAGCCAGGATCTCCCTGACAAGACCATCCTGGCAAGTTTGGCGCCTTTTCCATTGCGATCGCTAGATTGGTGTGCCGGCCGGCTCAGGGACTCTCGAGGTGACTGTCGGATGGAGTCGGCGGGCGGGGCGTAAGTCTAGCCGCCGTTCTCCCGACTGTGGTGAACAGACGTGTTCCGGGGACCACAGGTCACAACCCTGGGGGACGCCCCAGTGGTGGTGGAGATCCGGGGACGCCCGGAGGGACTCCTTCTGGGGAAGGAGACGAATGTCTCCCTTCCAAGTTGAGAGTGAGGAAAGTCCGGGTTCAAGTCCGGCCTCAGGGTAAATCCTGAGAAGACCTAGGTTTGTAACCCAGAAACAGCAGGTTGGTGCCCAACACCGAGGATTTTCTTGAGCTCGCCACTGCAGTCTAAGAAAAACCTGTTCGGACAACAGAAAATTCCAAATCGGATTGTGAGAGTGGTGAGTGTGGGGTGAGTCTGAGTGAAAGGGAGGACCGGTCCGCGTGATTGAAGAGAGTGTGAAACTGTGTGAAGTAATCTCTGTCCTATTTGTAATTGTGACCTGTGTATGTTTGGTTATTGACATCATGCACCCCAAGGAATTACATTTCTCCCCCTTCCTGACTCACATAAGCCACCAGTGAGGCCCACCTACATCATTTTGGCTACTGCAGAACGTTGTAGTGGCAGTGAGGAGTTCTACCAGAAGGAGGTAATCAGCGAAAATCTGCAGAGAAGGTATGTTCCTCGCAAATCTCTAGGGGGGAATGGGGAAACATGTTATAACCTCTGTGTGAATGTGTGTGTATGAGCACCCTGATGGGTCTTCCTGTCAGGCGTGAGTCTGTGGCTCCACGACCGGCACCCCTTAAGGTCCCACAAAGGTTACGGAGCCCGAGTGGGCTGTCTGCTAGGAAGAACATAAGGTCTATGGTGGCGCTGACCTAGTGGTCGGCCGCAAGTCACAACTGCTGAGTCCACTACGGCTAAGTTCTTCACCGGTAGACAAGCAACTGAATGGTCTCTGTAAAGAGGCACCCTCTCCCTTTGTCTGTCTCAAGGCCACCTATCACTATGGGAGGAACGGGAGGAAACCCACTAGTGAAAGATTCTAGGAAACCAAATTTCAGTAGTCCTTTTTCTTCTCTCCCCTTATTAGTAAGAAAACTGGCCAGAGCACACCTGAGGTCAATTAAAGAGCTAAACAGCTTTTAGCCCCAGGCAAAGAAAAAAAAAAGGGTAAAAGGCTAGGAAGGAAAACCTCCCACCAAGACAGAAAGGCAGAATCTACTAAGAGATGCAGCAAACATCAGCAAGGCCACAGACGGTAGCAAGCAAGCAAGACAAAACTTTTCTTCTCCCGTTCTCTTGGAAGCCCACGGCAGGTTAGGTCCAGCTCCACACACAGGTTGTGGTTGTGGTGAATGCACCGGGAGGGCCCCAGGGACACCTGTAGTAATGCGGAGATCACTGATCGGAGACGTCCACAGTATAATGATTCTCTGAATTAGTGGCCAGCATGTGAGGGGTTAGAGTTCCCTCTGAAGTGGCCAGTATGGGAGGGGTAGAGTCCCCCCTTGGGTTGCTTGTTAAAACAGTGAACCTCCGAAGCGTCTTAAGGACCTTTGCAACAACACGTGGCCTAAATACCGGCTAGAACACGGGAAAATGGTCAGTAAATGGCAACTTGCATTTATTGTTTGCTGTATGTGTGCCTTGGAAGTAAAGGAACCAGAACAGGACCCCACACCAATTGCACAGGCAGGAACCTAAGGCTTCAGTCTCGCCTCTAACCTCGCTGCCACTATGGAGCTTGCAATAGGCTTCCCAGGAGCGAGGGCTACTGCTGTTAACAAGCCCCTCCCCTCCAGGAACCACCTCTGGCAGCTCAGGTTTCCCTCATAGATCTAGGCTTCCTAGAGGAGAACAGCTCAGCAAAAGTTACTTGCAAGGAAGCCCACTATGCCCACAGTGGTCTAATGCAACTCAGGAGTGTAGTTCTCCCCTAGAAGGGACTAGTGAAGCAGAAGCAGGGCTTATTAAAAAAAAAAAAATCAGGGCGAGGTCCAAAACAGGTGGAGCAGGGCTATTTGCCCTTGGGGACTGCCCTTCCTTTCTCAGTCTCAGTTTGCTCTACCCTTCCAAAAGGGTTAAGTCATAACCAAAGATCAATCGATCAACTGTATATGTGTGTGTGTGCACGCGCGTGTGTGGTGGCCATCAATTGCTTGCAGTTGTCTTGCCTGTGTGAAACGTTAAAATGCTAAATGAAACCAAATTAAAATCAAGAGTAAATTGTTGAGCCAGGGATAGGCAATGTGTTCTAAACTAAGTGTTAAGCATAAGGAGAAATTGACATGTTCAATCTAAATCTTATGGTAAAAGGTTAAAAGGTCTAATTGTAAAACTTTTTAAGTGTTCCTGATCCCTGAAATTCTCTCTGCTCCCGAACTTGTGCTGTTTAGAGAGGGTGGGAGCTAGAGCCAGAGTCAGCAAAGAGATAAGAACTTTGTGAAATAGTGCAGAGCTTTTACCTCATAAGTTTAGGTTAAATTCTAATGAGAAATTAGGCCGTTTTTGAAAATTAACTAAGGTACAAAAACTGCTGCAATTAAATCAAAAAAAGGTCTTGTGTTTCCATGAAAAATTGGTAGTTGAAATGTTTCTTTTTTATGTTGGTACATATTCAATTTTATTTCTGCAATAGGGTAATCACCTCAGCCTGATAAATCTGGTAGAATTCCAGAGCAACCCTTGCTGGAGAAGAGAAAAAAAAAGTGAATCTCTTTAACATTCAAGGAGCTAGAAATGTTTGTTTAAATTTAGTGGCCTCTGAACATAAAAAATTAAAATAGGAAAAGTAAATAACAGCAATCAGTATTTCTTTTTTCAGGCTTTGTTTCTAATCTGCCTCGTATGTGTTATTATTGAGATAGCTTTAATATACGTAAGTTTTGTCATCAGGTATCGACCTAATCTTGAATTGAAAGTCTTAGTTATTCACAAGTGTGAAATCTTTATTGTTACTAGGTAGTAATTTTTTGGGGCATTTTAATTTTGCATTGTTTGTAATCCTAAAAACTGGAATTCTAAAGATAAAATTTTAAATGTTTTCTGAATAATTTCTAATATGAAGTGAACCTTTGCCAAGCATAAATTTAAAAGAACTTTAATTGTGAGCGTGTCAGCTTCTTGAATATGTATGGAACTGATCTAATGCTTTAAAGTAGTTTTGCTATGCTAAATGAGATAATAACTAGTAACTTGTTTCCAAATTTGGAAGATTAATTTGTATTGAGCTCTGTAAAATAAGGAAGTTAATACCTTTAGGGTGTAACTATAAGAAGTCTAAATAATGCATTTTAAGTAACAGAAAGATAATAAATGAAAATGTCTGTGGGAAAAAGAAAGGAATTCTGTTAAAGTGAAGGCTTGTTTTTACAGAAAAGTTACAGGACAGGATGAATGTAAAGAAATGTGTAGAAGGTTGAAGAATGTTGAGTAAACAAACTATGAAACTCTTTTCTGAAAAATTGTTCTAGTACCTTTTGGTAAGATCTATGAAAAATATATTAGATAAACGGTATGGACTCCTGTTACAGTGCTCCTAAAAATTGGTAATTAGGGTTTTGACATAAAATTAAATAAGTTAGGATACTGTTAAACTGTCTGCTCTATTTCAACAGGACTTTATGCTTCTTTTGAGTAGGTCTAACAGCTAATTGGTAAATTGTACTTCGTTGTAAGTAAAAGAGAAATATATGCTTTTTCTCTCTTTACACCTTCAGTAAATCTTTTAATGTTTCATGGCACTGTGTTGGTTTGCATAAACTCAGACAAAAATATTTCCTTTTCTGTAATAGGGCCTAGCCCTCATGCAAACAGGAAAGCCAGTATGGGACCCCAAGGCCCACTTCCAGGGAAAACAGGAGTCAAAGGGATTGGTCTAAGTGACAGGAGCAGGTAGTTACAAACCTCAGGAAGACCCTGAGGCAGGCCAGCTCAAGGATCATCTCTGCTGTAAAGAACGAGGAATCTGCCAATCTGTGATGACTGACAACTGCCTGGGCCATGCAACAAGGAAGGCTGCTGCAGTAGGGAGCGGCTAGTCCCAAAGAGGGATGTGGTCACTCTCTGCTCACCCAGTGGAAGAGGCCCTGGGTCACCTGTAGCTCATCATGGAACCTGATCTTCATGGCCAAGCCTGGGGTAGCCCTAGACGTGACAGGTAAAGACATTAAAATACCATGATTGGTGTTTGCCTGCTCTGCCTTAGCCAATCCCCAGGACTTCTTGGTAGTAACAGGGTACCCTAAGTGGAGAGTTCTCCAGTCTTGCTGTGTTTATGCAAAAGAACCAGTCAGGTTTATTAAGTCATTTGACAAATTTAAAAGTAAAAGGTGGAGAGAAAACCATATTTCTATAACTTTTGTAAAAATAAGATTCTAAATCTACAGAAAGGTAATTGAATAAATGCATCCAAATAGGCAGACCAGGAACATCAGTTAAAAGGCAGACATGCTCTTAAGTTTGCTAATAGTCCAAGGGTTTTCAAGTTAGCATCCAAATTGGTTGAATATTTATTCTTAATTCTATGAGTACACAGTCATTTGGAAATTCCAAGATTCTTAAGGATTTTAAAAGCTTTTAATTCTTAAGCCATCATGGTACCAATACCTCATCCAGTAACATTAGGGAATAACAATTGCCCATGGGAAGGAACAAAACAGTGCAGTTTAAAGTAACTCAGAACTGTGTTTTATGTGTCATAAATCTTAAGGATCAACAATTTAACTTTGTGCAAAAGTTCAGATAATCAGCGTATAGTCATCTATTGGTTCTAACACATTCAGTGAGAGGGGCAAGGCTTTTCTACCAAAAAGCCAGAGAGGTGGCTTGGTGTTTCTATGAGAAAAATCTGGTCACAAAATGTTTGCTTCAATTTGTGTTACCTTAACACTGTGTTTTCTAAAACAGCAAAGTATTCTGCCCTCACTAGGGCAAAAAGGGACTTTTTACTCCTCCAGGGCCTAATCATTTCTAAGTAATGTTCTTAGCCTAATTAATCTGATCCTTTCTTGCAGATAATAATAACTTCAGAAAATCTGATCCATTCATTGCATGGGACCCATTTGGGGATTTCACCCCTTGCACAGGCAGGTTCTACAGTCCCTTTGTCAGCATGAAGCAGCTCCAGAAGATGGACCTTCACCCATTTTCCCCTTAAAAATATAAGGCGGTGAAATCTCTTAAAGGAGTACGATGTGTATAGATTGACAGGAAAGGGCCCCGTGGCAGTGAAGCAACCTAGTCTAGGAAGAGTGCTGCTTCTATGCAGACCACTCTGGGGTAATAAAAAACCCATGGCGCAGTTAAAAAAAAAGACTGAATGCGGAAAGGGTGATTTAAGTCTTGGTTTGCGCAGTCCCCCTGGCTAACTACCTTGCTTTCAGCCCTAGCCGGGCCCCTCATCATATTCTTATTGATTTTAATTGGGCCTTGCCTTCTTAATAGAGACCGGGTGGGTGAAGTCAAGTTGTTAGTAGTCAGAAAACAATATCAGGCCTACGGAGTGAAGGTCTCTAATGGTCTCTAGGATTAGAAGACCCTCCCTAAAGAAAAGGGGGAATGAAAGAAGGCAGAAACCCCCTTTCCCAACCAGGGCAGGCCTACTGATGGAAAGTTACCAATTTAGGGCCTAAGTGTCCTTTTTCATCTTAAAGTAACCTTTTTGTTATCTACAAAAAGGCCCAGAACAAATTCCTGTTAGAGGTTATTAGACCCCCCCCCCAGAATCTACTATCTGGCCTGAATTGCCTGAATTGCATTCCTGCAAGTACGCATAGCCGTTGCTAACCACCCATGATCCCACGCGTGTATCTAGCCACACCAAATATAAAAAAGAAGTATTAAAAATAATCTGATTGGTGGGAAATGGTTACTTGGTACAAAGTGATTGGCTGCCTGCTGCAGACCTTGATGCTAATATTTTAAATCTATTGGATGGATATGCGCGGGCTTTTCTGTAGCGGCGGGGAACTATCTCTTAAAAAGATCCTCCCTGGAAGGGTTCGGGGCTCTTAGCCACTGACCTCTTGGGGTCATGCTATGGGCCCGAGTATACTCGCTATTAATAAAACCCTTGCTTTTGCAGAGGACCCGGTCTCTCAGAGTTTTCCTTGGTAGGTGCGGCATTCTGAGGCTCCCAGTCAGTCACCCCCATCGGGTGGCCAACTCTTTCACCA